>CM055280.1:62487498-62711023 GCA_029237695.1 Conchocele bisecta
ACGGCACATACGCACTGTGTTGACGGGATAAAAGCTAAACATGGTCTGATCACCATGTTTAGCTTTTATCCCGTGCATGTAGCTCCTGACCTCGACGCCACGACCGGCAACTTACAGCGTATCTGTTAGCCGATCATTTAGTGACACTGGTGTGGCGTGTGAAACAGTGAACAGTGAATGACGGTACCGACGTCGGGTCTGGTGACCCGTGTAGCTCCTGATTTCGACGCCATGACCGGCAACTTGCAACGTATTTGTTAGCCGTTTAGTGACACTGGTGTGGCGTGTGAAACAGTGAACAGTGAATGACGGTACCGACGTCGGGTCTGGTGACCAGTGTAGCTCCTGATTTCGACGCCACGACCGGAAACTTGCAACGTATTTGTTAGCAGTTTAGTGACACTGGTGTGACGTGTGAAACAGTGAACAGTGACTGACGGTACCGGCATCGGGTCTGGTGACCCGTGTAGCTCCTGATTTCGACGCCACGACCGGCAGCTTGCAACGTATTTATTAGCCGTTTATTGACACTGGTCTGGCGTGTGAAACCGTGAACAGTGACTGACGGTACCGACGTCGGGTCTGGTGACCAGTGTAGCTCCTGATTTCGACGCCACGACCGGCAACTTGTAACGTATTTATTAGCCGTTTAGTGACACTGGTGTGGCGTGTGAAACAGTGAACAGTGACTGACGGTACCGACGTCGGGTCTGGTGACTAGTGTAGCTCCTGATTTCGACGCCACGACCGGCAACTTGCAACGTATTTATTAGCCGTTTAGTGACACTGGTGTGGCGTGTGAAACAGTGAACAATGACTGACGGTACCGAGGTAGGGTTAGGTGAGCAGAAACAGCGTATATCGAGATCGGGTCGGGTGAGCAGAAAGAGTGATTATCGAGCTCAGGTCTGGTCGGGTCGGGTGAGCAGTGTATTGGTGTCATTAGAGCTGTCACTTTATTGTCAGTACTGGTTCGACCCATTTACACTTTTCGACTGGTGATATAAAATGGTAGTTGCGAACTGTAACTCTAGCTTGCAATTAGTTCTGAGTACATAACTCTAATTACATTTCACTACACAGCATTACATAATAGTTATGACGGAGTAGTCTTTCCAAATGTGCGTTTGAAGCCTTCTTTGTCTACCCAATAATTTTGCTAATACACATTTTATTAGGTGACTTTATAGTAATAGTTTTTTGTCATATTGTAGAATTGTCTCGCAATAACATAGCGAAGTATGAACGTCAACATCCTGCATGTATTTTCTATATTTAATGCGCAAAGTGTAAATGCTGTTTTTACTGTGCAGCGCGGTGTAGCGATATAGTGCAACATGTCGCCAAATGTATAAAGGCGGAAAATGTGCAGCTAATTTACAATCTACTCCCGTACCGTCCGTCTGGCTACGGACGGTACGGGAGTAGATTGCACATTGCGGTCAGTCCAACACATTGGTAGTAACTCTTGCAATCTACTCCTGTACCGTCCGTAGCCAGACGGACGGTACGGGAGTAGATTGCAAGAGTTACTGTTCGCAACTACTTATTTGGGTGATGGTGTCTTATGGGCGACTTCGCCTTCGGAAGGAATTGGTTATGATCATTTCCTTGCAAATGTGTTTGCTAACTTGCGCACAAACTACTCCAAACCGTTAAATATATAGTTTATAAAAAAGTAAGAAATTGCGTTGTTATAAACGATGGGAGACAACTCCATCAACCACAGTTTGCCAGGGTCCCTCAAAGGACCCCATCACCATAACTCGAACATGTATTTGATAAGGTGACGGCTTTACTGATGCATATCACATGTCTTAGTTCAGTTTCCCAAAATATATATAGTATATATTGTTAGTAACCCGAATTTTCTGTCTGTAACGCAGGGCGACTTACAAGTGTAAGTCGCCCTGCGTTACAGACAGATATTTCGGGTTAACCTTGTTATATACCAGATGCCAGTTTCACTAAATTCGTACGACTAAGTAGTTCGTACATCGTAAGTGCAAAACTAACATTGACAACAACGTTCGCAATTTAGCAACTGATCTTTGAAAAATTAACTTTGGTGGGATTTGTTCGCATATAATGACTCCTACATGTGGGTCACAAAGGGTAGCATTAGCGACCTACATTAATGTATAATACAACCTATAATACATATTCGTAAGAACAGTTTTGTCGTGCGGAGTTTAGTGAAACTGACCGCTGACGTCGTAGCAAATGTCTGGCGTCCGTTAGCTTAGTTCTGAGTACATAACTCTAATTACATTTCATTACACTGCATTACATAAGCTATAGTGTAACCTGTTGCCTATAAAGCGTAAAACATGCAGCTACCGTTAAGATACTAACTAAACGGGGCGGCCGAGTCACTTTCACTAAACTTCTTTCGATTTAAATGGCCGTACGAAGATTGTTATCAATGTGCATATCTACGGTGGCACAGAGGGGGCATGGAAATATTTCATTGCTATTGCGTGCGCACGCGATAGCTTTTGCGTGCGCACGCGATAGCTTAGTCAATGAAACCCTACCGCGTGTGCACGCAAAAACTATCGCTTGCGCACGCGATAGCTATTGCGTGCACACGCGATAGCTCTATCGCGCACGTAATAGCCATCGTGTGCGCACGCAATAGTAAAACAATATGTCCATGTCCCCTCTGTGCCACCGTACATATCACATTACTGTGATTTATTAACATTAGAATGTTGCACTGCACCTACATACAGATATCATTACATGTGAACACATGCACTAAAGATGTTCAACATCGGCTGTCAGTTTTAATGTTATTCTAAAATTAGACTTCGCACTTACATGTACAACCTGCTTAGTGTTGCGAAGTTTTGTGAAACAGGCCTCTTGTGTATTTTACTATTTCATCTGTGTTTTATATGTTCTGTATCCGTGAACGGATACAGAAAATATAAAAGACCGATGAAATAGTAAAATACATCAGTTTACACTACCACCAGCGCTATTCTTTTAGCTGATAAAATCTTAGCTAATCGTCCGTTAGTTCTGAGTACATAACTCTAAATTACGTTGCATTACATTAACGTTATGACGGAGTAATATTTCTAAATTACGTTGCATTACATTAACGTTATGACGGAGTAAGTAATTTATTTAAATAAATACGATTGGCATTACATTAAATCGTTTTGACGGACGGGTTAATATTTTCTAAATTTACGTTGCATTTTACATTAACGTTGATGGACGGCAGTAATATTTCTTTAAATTACGTTGCATTACATTAACGTTATGACGAAATTACGTTGCATTACATTAACGTTATGACGGAGTAATATTTCTAAATTACGTTGCATTACATTAACGTTATGACGGAGTAATATTTCTAAATTACGTTGCATTACATTAACGTTATGACGGAGTAATATTTCTAAATTTGTGTATTGGGAACTTAAATAAAACAGGCCCCTTGTGTCTTTTACTGTTTCATCTGTCTTTTATATTTTCTATATACAGAAAATATAGAATACCGATGAAATATCTTGCCAACATTTTGTCAATTTCTGTCTTTCAAAATACGTAAATTGTGTGTTTGAAATCAAGCAGACTAATTGGCTGAGCCTCAGTTGTGCTACATTCTTTGTTTAATTATACTCCGTGGAGAGTGACCTAAGTATTGGGAACATAAGTAAAACAGGCCCCTTGTGTCTTTTACTGTTTCATCTGTCTTTTATATTTTCTGTATCCGTGTACGGATACAGAAAATATAAAAGACTGATGAAATAGTAAAATACATCCGTTTACACTACCATCTGCGCTAATCTTGCCAATATTTGTCAATATCCTTCTCTCAAAATACGTTATTATTGTGTTTGAAATCAAGCAGATTAATTGGCTGAGCCTCAGTCGTGCTACAGCTCAGGCTCAGAAAATTAAATTGACTGATTTAACCTTGTCAATACATATATGTTAGAAACGTTTATAATCTGAGCAAGATTAACGCAGGCAGTTCTGTAGCTGATATTATCTGAGCTAGTCGTTCTTTAGTTCTGAGAACATAACTTTAAATTACATTGCATTACATTAGCGTTATGACGGAGTAATATTTCTAAATTTGTGTTTGAAGTGTTCTTTGTTTACTTAATATACTTCGTGGAGAGCGACCTAAGTATTGGGAACTTAAGTAAAGCAAGCCCCTTGTGTCGTTTTACTACTTCATCTGTGTTATATATTTTCTGTATCTGAAGTTTCAAGTTGTCGTACGAAGTTCATTGAAACGGCCCCTGGACGTTCCTTTGCATAAAACTGTATTGATCATGCCATATAATATTAAATGTCTAAACGGCCACCTGTTCAACTTGAAGCCAGTTTATACTGGGTTTTTATTCCAGTTTCCCAGCATGCCAAGAAATTACTCACACCGGAAAGGGAAGCAGCTGATTGTTGGATTGTGATCATCTATCCACCAGATAGCATTTCACTGATTGAAATTAATGACAATGTGTATGATCACGTGGTTACCACAACAACAACAAGTACTGAAGCTTCCTGTAGCCTATTTCTGCAACATTTCAAAGTATACTTATCTAGCAAAGTATACTTTGAGGGAGAAATGTTCAATTTAAGGATAAGATTTATTAATTTGTATTATACTGAATTTATTACATTATCACAGCCATTTTGGCTGTGATAATGTAATCAATTCAGTATAATAATTCTGCATACTTTTAATCATCAAATATATACAGTCGTTAGTGCTATATGAAATAATGCATTTCAGAAAAAATAATGATTTTTCCCTCAAAGTATACTTTGCTAGTAAAGTATACTTTGCAAATTTGGTGAAATCGGCTACAGAAGCCCTCCCATTCAAAGTACGTATTGTTATATTTTGCCCTTATTATGTAACGGATTTTGATGAAACACTGCGCATCAAACGCGTCTTGTTACGCTGCATTTGGTGGTCTCTGTATTTTGGCCTAAACTTTTGTCGTTTTTGCGAAGAATCGAGTTCCGTGTCTACTAACACAGAAATCGATTCTTCGCTAAAACGACATACGTATGTACCGAACTCCCGGGACCACCAAATGCAGTTCATGGAGACGCGTTTACTGCACCATATTTCATCAAAATCCGTTGCCTATTAAGACAAATATCAAATAATACTTACTTTTGAGAGGGCGCGCTTTGAAAAGTTGTTGTTGTTGTTGTTGTAACCACGTGATCATGCACATTGAATTACCGCGGCACAAATATAACTTTTTATGAAAAATAATTATATTGAAATATATTTAACGTGTTTAAACGTACATGCCCACTCAGCAGGCACCAAATGGTCTTTACATCAGAGAGATCATCGGACTCATATTCTGGCAAAATAAACATTCATTCACCATTACACCACATATTGATTGACATAAGTATACATTTTATATCAGAAGTAACTATTTATTCTCTGTATTTCTTTTTCGATGTGGAATGATCACACTTCATAATATGTCGAAAATATTATTTTTTCAGGTGACGCATTTAATTAGTACATGCATAAATAATTAAAATATCCCATGCCTCATTTGAATATGTAAATAGCCTGATACCACCGCGCGTCACTATCAGTAAAATAAATATTACTAAATGATTATACCTGTATAGCCGCCACTCATACTTTTTAGAACTGGTGGAATAGTGACACAATTATACACTTGTTTAATACCTATAAAGCACAGTTTGTGCCTACTGAGTGGGCATGTACGTTTAATTAGAATGAATTAGTGAAAGTTTACTGAAGGGAATACCTCCCAAGTACATGTATATGTAATATCATAGTTCGTGCAGAAAGGTACGGAGCCCCGCAGTGGACACGGAACCTATACTAAAATACACCAATACTATTGTGATCGTAATATTATTGATAATGCTTTGACTACACAGTACGACGGAGCCCCGCAGGGGACATAGATTATTTTTTTATTAATTCGTTCCCGCAATTCAACAATTCGTTCACTCGAATTAACAATTCGTTCCCTCGAATTAACAATTCGTTCCCTCGAATTAACAATTAACAATTCGTTCCCTCGAATTAACAATTCGTTCCCTCGAATTAACAATTCAATTCGTTCCCTCGAATTAACAATTCGTTCCCTCGAATTAACAATTCGTTCCCTCGAATTAACAATTCGTTCCCTCTAATTTACAATTCGTTCCCGAGATATAACAATTCGTTCCCACGAATTAACAATTCGTTCCCACGAATTAACAATTCGTTCCCACGGGAACGAATTGTTATTTCGTGGGAACGAATTGTTAATTCGTGGGAACGTATTGTTAATTCGTGGGAGCGAATTGTTAATTCGAGAGAATAAATTGTTAGATAGAGAGAACGAATAGTTATTTGGTGGGAACGAATTAATAACAAAATATCCATGTCCACTGCAGGGCTCCGTAGACAAGTAATACCAAACCGTGATAGAATCACTTAGAATCAATTAGTGACAGTCTACAGAACGGAATAGCATTATCAATATGTATGATCACGTGGTTACAACAACAACAACGTCGCCCACTCCACAGTAAGTATTATTTGACATTTTCCTTAATATGCAACGGATTTTGATTACATATGGCGCAGCAAACGCGTCTTCATTAAATGCATTTGGTGGTCCAGGGAGTTTGGCACAGACTTATGTCGTTTTTGCAAAGAATCGATTTCCGTGTCGGAGATACGGAAATCGATTCTTCGCAAAAACGACAGAAGTTTGGGCGAAAATACAGAGACCACCAAATGCAGCTTAACAAGACGCGTTTGATGCGCCATATTTTCATGAAAATCCGTTACGTAATGAGGACAATATAAAAGAATACGTACTTTCAATCGGATGGATTCTGGAAGTTTCAGTATGTGTTGTTGTTGTTGTTAGTACCATGTGATCATACACCTTGATTATACCCCCTTCAAGCAATGAGCGATTGTTGTATACCTGGGTCATGTTGTGATATGTCCTTTCGGTCGTGCGTCAATTTCTATCTGTATATGTGGCTGTGACTGGAGAAGTGGGGCCTATGGGATATTTGACCAGTGTAGCTCTTCCTCAAATAGCAAAACTCCTGGGGGCCGTTTCACTAAACTTCTTACGACTAAAATGTTCGTAAGTGCAAACTTATGATAGTCTGTAAATTGCACATTAACAATGTTTTCTTATAAACAATTATTGGATTTACATGTATTGAGCATAGGCTGCATATGCAGCCTATGCTCAATAAATGCAAATCCATCAATTGAAATTTCCAGACGATTCCAAATTTGCACTTACGAACATTTTAGTCGTAAGAAGTTTAGTGAAACGGACCCCTAGTGTCTGATAACTATATAGCTTGATTGTTAGACGCACGGGGGTGTTTCATTGATGTAATGGCGAACAGTGTAGATCCTGATCAGACTGTGCGGATGCACAGGCTGATCCGGATCTACAATGCTCGCAAAACCCATAATCTCCGTTTCTCTATTCACAGCCACATATGACGCTGTGCTTATGTTGACCTTTGATATGAACATCATTTTAAGAATTCCATTATTATTAATGTTGTAAAAACGCCTGATATTGACTCTGTGAAGATGTCTATGGGGATTTAACATGGGGAAATTGTTTGTTCGCACAATAAAATCAATATTTGACCAAATTTCACGACATAAAAAGAAGGCTCATTCTTAAAGTTTGCTTTAATTTAATATTATCACAAAAAAATATTGTTTTTGCATTGTTTTATGGCCGTACAATTTGCGCAGGTTTCGTGAAACAGACAGTAATATACATGTAGCTGTGACATTTACGAAATCCCTTTATGAAACCGCCACATCATATATGTACGTATTCTGTACAATATAGCTTTGATAGATGTGACACTCACACATTTTCTAAACTATTGACCAATTGTCAGTGACAGGTCTCTTGTCCATTATTATATAGTACACTGGAAAGTTCTGCTATTAAGGGGCCCCGTTTCACCAAGCTTTGTAGGACAAAAATGTTCGTACGAATATTTCAAGTTTACTTCACACATTAACACGGTTCACTACCGTTACAATTGTCCATATATATAGGTGTCAAAAATCTGAACAACTCCACCACATATTTCCCAGAATCTGCTGTTAATTCGAACTTTGTTGTTCGTTTTAGATTTGCACTTACGAACTTGTTAATCGTACGAAGTTTAGTGAAACAGGCCCCAGGACTACAGTGGCTCGATACTCGTATTGAACAGCAATAACACTTATGTCGTTTTTGTGAAGAATCGATTTCCGTGTCTACCGACACGGAAATCGATTCTTCGCAAAAACGACAGAAGTTTGGGCCAAAGTACAGAGACCACCAAATGCAGCTTAGCAAGACGCGTTTGATGCGCCATATTTCATCAAATATGTTACGTAATAAGGACACTATAAAAGAATACGAATTTTGAATATCGTGTCGTATGAGATACTCCCGTATTGAACAGCAATAAACAGATAATCGTGTGCTACTTTTCGAGACTAGAGTGTATCATAAGTTATGGGACGCCACTCTCGTATTGAACATCAGTAAGCAGAGAGTATTGGACGGTTGTTCAAAACCACATGTATGCATTCCAAGGTGCATGATCACGTCGTTATAACAACAACAACAGTGGCTGAAAGTGTTGAAATCGTGCCCACTCCAAGGTAAGTATTATTTGATATTATCCTTAATATGAAACGGATTTTGATAAAATATGGCGCAGCAAACGCGTCTTCATGAGCTGCATTTGGTCGTCCGTGGAGTTCTTCACAGACTGATGTCTTACTTGAGAAGAATCGATTTCCGTGTCTACCGACACGGAAGTCGATTCTTCGCAAGTTTGGGTCAACGTACAGAGACCACCAAATTCAGCTTAACAAGACGCGTTTGATGCGCCATATTTCATCAAAATCTGTTATGTAATAAGGACAATATAAAATAATAAGTACTTTGAATCGGATTGATTCTGGCAGCTACAATACTTGTTGTTCTTGTTAGTACCACGTGAGCATACACCTTGATTAGTAAACAGATAGTATCGTATTGTTGTTTAAACTACATTTAGAGTTGATCATGACTTCTGATAAACTATAGCATTGAACATCAGTAAACAGATAGTATTGTACTGTTGTTCAAAACTGCATGTAGAGTGTCTCGCGACTTATAAGGAGCTCTCGTCTTGAACATCAGTAAACGGCGAGTATTGTACTGTTATTCCAGGTTACTTTGTCTCATAAACTGGTAACCCTAATGTTCTGTCTTTAACAAAGGGCGACTTACAACCCTAATGTTCTGTATGTAACGCAGGGCGGCTTACAATCCTAATGTTACGTATGTTATGTAACACAGGGCGACTTACAACCCTAATGTTCTGTATGTAACGCAGGGCGACTTACAACCCTAATGTTCTGTATGTAACGCAGGGCGACTTACAGCCCTAATGTTCTGTATGTACATGTAACGCAAGGCGACTATTACAGCCATAATGTTTCTGTATGTAAACGCAGGGCCAGGGACGACTTAAGCCCTAATGTTACTGTTCTGTAACGCAGGGCGACTTACAACCCTCCCAAATGTTCCTGTTATGGTAACGCAGGGCGACATTACAACCCTAATGTTCTGTATGTGAGGTAACGCATGGCGAACTTACCAACCCTATCTGTATGTACATGTAACGCAGGATGACTTACAGCCATAATGTTCTGTATGTACATGTAACGCAGGGCCACTTACAGCCATAATGTTCTGTATTACAACCCTAGTACCATAGTATTAAACATCAGTACATTTGGAAGATAGTTTAATCTGGAGCAGCAGTATATGTTTTGAAGCAAGACGATAGTTGATGTTGTACGTACCAATAAGTTGCCTATGTTCCCGGCTACGACCGCCAACGCCGTACAACTCAGGAATATGATGGACATGGCCGGGTGTCGGGTCAGGAAATCGTAGTCCAGGCTCGACTCGTTCACGTTGTTCGTCCATCCGTCCGTCCGCTTCGCCATGTCCGCGAACATCGGAGCCAGCTCCATAGTGCGACGCGGAGAATGTGTGTATGTCTTCGACTAATGCGTAGTGTCTCTAATCGTCTCGATATGGTCGCAGACTAATGCGTATTATATATAATCGTCTCGATATGGTCGTCAGCTAATGCGTATTGTCTCTAATCGTCTTGATATGGTCGTCGACTAACGCGTATTTACTCTAATCGTCTTGAGATGGTCGTCGACTAATGCGTAATGTCTATAATCGTCTCAATATGATCGTCAACTAATGCGTATTGTCTCTAATCGTCTTGATATGGTCGTCGACTAATGCGTAATGTCTATAATCGTCTCAATATGATCGTCAACTAATGCGTATTGTCTCTAATCGTCTTGATATGGTCGTCGACTAATGCGTAATGTCTATAATCGTCTCCATATGATCGTCCACTAATGCGTATTGTCTCGATACTGTCGTCGACAAATGCGTAATATCTCTAATCATCTCGATATGGTCTGTATTGCAATGTGGGTACATTGTAAGTCAACTAAGTGGCACTATAAACAGTCATCTTGCTATGGTTTGACTTGGAATGTAGATAAGTCAACTAAGACGCACTTTCTCTAATCATCTTGATACGGTCCATCTTGTAATGCGGATAAGTCGACTATTCGCACTTTATTATTCATCTCAATATGGTTGGTCCGTATTTCAATATTCTACTTGGAATGTAGATCAATAAATTAATCCGCGCTTTCTATATTCGGTTCCGTATCTTTCGTATGTGCGTAAGTCAGCTAATCCACACTTTCTCCACTCGGTTATATGTATATCCTCCTGAAGGCAAATAAACAAAAACTCGTAATACATGCATGTACATAAACAATTTCGCATCTAGTTATCTGGATACAGGATTTGTACCATTTGTTTTATTTGTGGATGTGACTGGAGAGATGAGACTTAACGGATTTGTGACCAGTGTAGCTCCTGGTCAAATAGCACAATCCTGTATGTATTCTGATACGATCTATATTGCTTGTTAGAACGATGACGAGTGTTTCTGTGATGGAAGGGCGAATAATTCAGATCCTGATCAGACTGTGCGGATGCACAGGCTGATCAGTAGCCTATTTCATCAACATTGCAAAGTATACTTTAGTAGCAAAGTATACTTTGAGGGAGAAATTTTCAATTTTGTGATAAATTTATTAATTGTTATTATACTGAATGTATTACATTATCACAGCCAATTTGGCTGTGATAATGTAATAAATTCAGTATAATAATTCTGCATACTTTTAAACATGACATATATGCATTTGTTAGTTCTATAGGAAATAATGCATTTCAGGAAAAACAATGATTACTCCCTCAAAGTATACTTTGCTAGTAAAGTATACTTTGCAATGTTGATAAAATAGGCTGCTGGATCTACACTGGTCGCACCTGATACGAAATATATTGCTTGTTAAAATAATGACGGGTGTTTCATTGATGGAATTGCGAACAGCGCAGATCCTGATCGGACTGTCCGGATGCACAGGCTGATCTGGATCTACACTGGTCGCATCAGTTCTCCAGTCACAGCCAAATTTAGTCATCCCGTTAGCGTAATACTGCGGAGCCACGCAGGGGACATGGATTTGTTTAATTAATTCGTTCTCACGAAATAACAATTCGTTCCCTCAATGTAACAATTCTTTCCCTCGAATTAACAAATTAACAATTCGTTCCCACGATATAACAATTCGTTCCCACGAAGTGACAATTCGTTTCTTCAATTTATATTGTGAGAACGAATTGTTATATCGTGAGAACGAATTGCTGTATCGTGAGAACGAATTGTTATATCGTGGGAACGAATTGTCATTTCGTGGGAACGAATTAATAAAAAACAATTCTACGTCCACTGCGGGGCTCCGTGTAATACTATGTAAACAGCGGAAGTAAAACAGACATCAATCCGAACTTTCGTAGTGCGTTCCTTATCGTCAAAATCACGGAATGTTAATGAGCGAACGGAATAAATACCATTCGAAATATACACACCACAGCCCACACTAATCTTGCCAATATGTGCCATGTTTTAATTTCAAACACTTGACTATCGTGCTTGCGATCAAGCAGCATGTTTGGCTGAGCCTGAGCTGTGCTACAGCTCAGGCTCAGTCAATCACGCCGCTTGATTGCTAGTTCAGATTGCCAACAAGTTTTCAGAAACGCATCGTCCAGACAAGAGTAACAAACGCAGGCGATTGTGTACATACGTCTCAGGCCATCTCGATAGCGTTAGGCATGAAGTGCAAATAAACAAACCATATCGAATGCTAATAAATAAATCAATGAATAAATCAATAATTTGGTACGTGTTTAAGTAAATACTCTCTAACCCGAAGCCGAACATTCTCTAGCTTCACGTTTTCCTCGCAAGCAATAAAGTGTCTATATACCATAAACTACGGAGCCCCACAGTGGACGTATCATTCTTTTTTTCATTAATTCGTTCCCATGAAATAACAATTCGTTCCCTCAATTTATCAATTCGTAATTCGTTCCCACGAATTAACAATGCGTTCCCTCAATTTAACAATTCGTTCCCACGAAATAACAATTCGTTCCCGTTGTTATATCGTGGGAACGAATTGCTATATCGTGGGAACGAATTGTCATTTCATGGGAACGAATTATTATATCGTTGCAACGAATTGTTTATTCGAGGGAACGAATTGTTTAAATTGAGGGAACTAATTGTTAATTCGAGGAAACGAATTGTTAAATTGAGGGAACGAATTGTTAAATTGAGGGAACGAATTGTTATTTCGTGGGAACGAATTAATAAAAATAATCCATGTCCCCTGCCATTCCGTAATAAACACCAAAATGTTTTACTATAGGAATGAATGTCCTTTTTGTGGAATTTATCGGGGTATAAACTTGGAAAAGTCGCGGGAATACTGGTTCCAAGTTTATATCCCCGATAAATTCAACCAAAATGCCATTCATTGCTTATAATTCCAGCATCAAGAAAATGTGTTTATTTTCCGTTTTCTTAAGAATTATTTTAACTGCGCCTCAAGGTTACGGAAAGTAGTTCGGCGTGGGAGTTTACTGGGATATAAATTTTGAACAGAGACTTGCTACGGGCCAATCAAATGTTAGGGAATTGTGTAAATATGTTTGTGCTGGAATTATTACATAATGTAACGGTATATCCCGTGTACATATACAGTCGGTATAGGAATGTTGCAGAACGTAAGTTTACATCATTTGATACAAGTTTTCACTTGATCTAAACTATATAAAACATAGGTTCACTTACTCTCGAGACGAAAAAATCCAGGTTTTCCTACACGGACATGTATGACCGCCATAGCACAAAGTTACACCTTTATTTATTCATGTATTGATACCTATTTTAACCCGGCCTTAACAGGATTATTCTGATTTCAGGGCTGAATATATCAGGCCCGTACGCAGGATTTTATATTGGGGGGTGCGTCAGGAGCGAGCCCCATGTAGTGGCGCGAGTACGCTAGGCGTACTCGCGCCACTACATGGGGCTCGCCCCTGACGCACCCCCCTTAAATTTTTTAAACCTAGATGGCCTGAAATGCACTCTCCTGCATTTTATGTCATTTAAATTCGGATTTCAACGGTGACATTTACATGTACTTGTACAGGTAATATATGGGATTCAGTACTAAACCCCTTGACCCGGCCTTAAATGACCGTAGCTGTTGATAGGCCGTTAAACCCCAACAAACAAACAAACAAACAAACACTTGATCTAAACTATATAAAATATAGGTTCACTTACTCCCGAGACAAAGAGATCCAAGCGTACACGTACATGTATGACCGCCATAGCACAAAGTTACACCCTTCTTTATTGATGTCCTGTTACTTATTTAACCAGGCCTTAAATGACCTTAGCTGTTGATAGGCCGCTAAACACCAACAAACAAAACAAAACATATTTTAACAACGAACATTGGCCTTTGGTTATTGTGTCGAGTATAATTGAACTGTCCGGGTTGGCATAAACTCTGATCCGATTACTTTTTATACATCCGATTTCTTTGAACAAGCTCATAATTAGGTCCATCTTTTCCGATATGTCAATACATGTACTTTTACACAATGTCCAACCACAGGGGATATACTCCGACTTGTGGCATAGAAAATGCACGTTGAAAACAAATTCAATTACCCCACACACCTGTTGTCGTACAGTACGTTAGGTTTCAACCTGAAACCTAACGTACTGTACGACAACACATGTGCGTTCAACCTAGAATCGAAAAGTGCTGTCAAGTTGTGTTAGTTAGTTCGTTACCTTCTATTTAAGGATATGAATTGGCTCGCAGACCTTCCAAATCCGGGCATATGAGCCCAGAAAATATGTCAAGAAAATAGCCGTTGTCCCGTTTTTTCTTTCCGAATTTAGTGTTAGTTGCAATGCAGTCGAATTGTGTGCTTTAAATTAAAGATGTTATGCGACGGTTAATTTAACCTAGATTGTTCATTCTCCCACCGCACTTCCAATGTGTGTTAAACGTGGAACCAATATATACACGGCTCACAACGATATCCCATTCTTCGTTTAAACAATTAATTATTTCATACAAAACATTGAGCATAAGTTACATGTGATATGTGCATGAAGTTTAAGACATGTTAATAGCCGTTATGAATTCATATCCATACGAGATCAAGGTGTATGATCACGTGGTACTAACAACAACAACAAGTACCGATTCAAAGTACGTATTCTTTTATAGTGTCCTTATTACGTAACGGATGTTGATGTAATATGGCGCATCAAATACGTCGTGTTAAGCTGCATTTGGTGGTCTCTTATTTTCGCCCAAACTTCTGTCGTTTTTGCGAAGAATCGATTTCCGTGTCTCCGACACGGAAATCGATTCTTCGCAAGAACGACATCAGTCTGTGCCGAACTCCCTGGACCACCAAATGCAGCTCATGAAGACGCGTTTGCTGCGCCATATTTCATCAAAATCCGTTGCATATTAAGGAAAATATCAAATAATACTTAAAATGGAGTGGGCGACGTTGTTATTGTTGTAACCACGTGAGCATGCACCTTGGAGATAAATACAACTTATTTACAAACAAGTCAAAGGCATGGGCGTAAACAAAATTACAATACTTTAGACGTCGTGTGCGGCGTTGGTGATAATAACGTTTTCAAAGGCTTTCTTATGTGTTAAAATTGTATGACAGAATATTTATGACTCAAAGTGATACATACATGTAGTATACACCAACATAAAGATAATTGAATATTGCATGCATATTTCGTAAAATAGTATATAACATACCTTTGATTAATTATTATTTCCATTATTTCTTTAACAAATGTATACCTATTCTTATGTATACTCCCACATGATACGTTTAAGTCACGTGAATTTCATATTCATCTGGAATTGTTTTACCCGATTTCATTTTTTATCCTTCCATAGCCGCATTGCGTTTTCTGGCTTCTGCATGTCCAATACTCAATCCACTATTATAGTCCCGCGGTACGCCACATAGCGTGTTTACTGATATTCTGTAATAATCAGATTTCGCCTACAGGTTAGAACACACCAAATAGTTTTACTATATAATTTAACCGATTGCCATACAATAAGGCCAGTCTCTCCTACTTTCACTATTCGTATGGATGCTGTGGGACCTACTTGTACATGACCTGCAGCCAGTCTGTACTGGTTCTGCATGAATTAAGCACAAGAGAATAGTAGGTTAGTGCCGTGAATGGGAAAACATATCTGGCAAGGCTCAGGAAACGGGATGGGCGAGGCTCTGCCGAGCACATCCCGTTTCCGTGCCGCGCCAGATATTTTTCCCATTCACGGCACTAACCTACTATTCTATTTATCCCGTCAACATTACAAATAGCTTTAAAATGCAAAAAAATAACCCCAGCCGCATCTCCAAATTGTATTGACAGGATATCAAAAATGTTTCACGGCACCGTGTTTCACGGCACATACGCTTACTCCTAAGAAAGAAATGTCCAACCTCGTCATATCACCCAATATTGTTTACATTTTTTGGCTACGGAAGCTCTGTTTACATCACGTGACCAACAGGTTCAGTGTTTTCTTTTAAATGCCACAAATATGCTGAAAACTGGTGTTAAAAGCACCCCAAAATGTTCCTCAAGTGACACTGGGTAGTAATGGATCAAAATTTGCAAGCAAACTGTGTCTGTGAACTCCAAACGCCCGCACTATTTTTTTATACCGGACTACTTGGTATAGTCTAACCTACAACATCTCTCTCAACCGCCTGCGTTAATCTTGCCCATAGCATCAACGTTTCTGAGCATGTATTGGCGATGTCAACTCCGATCAAGCAGTTTGATTGTCGGCGCCTGAGCTGTAGCAAAACTCAGGCTCAGCCAATGAAACTGCTTGTCTTCCCGGCACAATATGCAATTATTTTCAAATAAAACAATTGACAAATATTGGCACTTGCACAGTCGATGGCGCGCCATCGCAATATACCTACATTTCCAAAAATCCTCAGTCGAAAACAGGGCGATAATACATGACGAGGAGATTGAATCAAAAATCGAAATCACTTTGCCCATCCACACACCATAAGGAATGCACACACCAAGTTCCAGGGGGCCGTTTCACTAAACTTCTTACGACTAAAATGTTCGTAAGTGCAAAATTATGATAGTCTCTAAATTTCACATTAACATTGTTTTCTTGTAAATAATTAGTGGATTTACATTTATTGAGCATAGGCTGCATATGCAGCTTATGCTCAATAAATGTAAATCCATATATTGGTATTTACAGACGATCTTAAATTTGCACTTACGAACATTTTAGTCGTAGGAAGTTTAGTGAAACGGGCCCCTGGACTCTACCTATTACGGTTAAAAAGTATTACTTCTTACAAGAAACGTGACGGACGGACAGACGGACAGACGGACGGACGGACACCCGTGACGAAAACAATATACCAATTGTTTTCTTCAACATGTGTGTATAATAACGAAAATGTGTGAATACAATTGCCTGTAGCTGAACAAAGTACATGTACATTCCACAGATTGCAGGTTATATATTATTCATACAAGAGTACAATGGTAGATGTAGATCAAATTCCATTTGTCTATTGCATTCCATGTAGTCTCAATTGATGCAATACGCCCATGTATGTTCATGGACTGACATACATGTATATATACATTGGTGATTACGAATAAACAACATTTTGGAGATTTAAGTGTGATGCTCATAGCTTACTACAGACGGAATGACGAAATTCCTGCAGCATAATGGTCAATTAAGGAATATGTGGGTGGTGGTCGGGCGAACGAGACAGCGTAAATTAACGGTAGTGGTTCATCCTTATAGGAATCACTATGTGCCTGGTTTGGCCCTCAGGTACGTTTTTATATTTGGCTCTTTTGCTACCTGGGAAGTTAAATTGGGTTATTGCCCATTATAAAAGTAGTAAGATCATTACTGATCCTACTGCTTTTGGGAGGGGCCAAGTGATTCTGGTATGGCGAGGACCTGGCATCAGATCAGGATTATTCTGATTTCAGGGCTGAATATATAGTTTTGTTATTGTAAAATATTCAGTTCTGATTTTGGGATTCCCCCCCACCCATTTGTACATGTACTAGAAAATGTACTTGTACTTGTACAGGTAATATATGGGATTTAGTACTAGACCCATTGCCCCGGCCTGTTGTGTTATTCGCAATTCGTTTCCACGATATAACAATTCGTTCCCACGAATTAACAATTCGTTCCCGTGGGAACGAATTGTTATTTCGTGGGAAAGAATTGTTAAATTGAGTGAACGAATTGTTAATTCGTGGGGAATGAAGAGTTAAATTAAGGGAACGAATTGTTATTTCGTGGGAACGAATTAATCAAAAAATAATTCTACGTCACCTGCGGGGATCCGTACACTGGCCACAAATCCCATAAGCCCCATTTCTCCAGTCGACACTACAGTATAGTAGCGCTTTTCTGCTCCTTACCTATTTGCATATACTAATATCGTATACATATCGTATTGGTATGTTTGTACCGTATCTCGTATAGTACAAACGTACTATACGAATATTATACAAACATACGATATCCGTTCGTATATACGATATATCCGTACGGACATGGTATGAATATACCATAATCTGGTATGTTTGTACGATACAAACGTACCGGAATTATACACATGTATAAAAATCGTATAAACGTACGATTTGAATGGTATATCTATACGATATTGGTTGGTATGTACGGTACAAACATACCGTACGTTTATACTACATGTATATGCATATCGTATATAAAACATATCGTATTGGTATAGTATACGTATAGTATTGGTATAGTTCGTATAGTTGACCTGCAGAAAAGCGCTACTGTACATAGTGGTATACATTCGCAATGAAGTATTTACATTAATACACTATAGTGTGTATTCAATTTGTGGCCAATGTTTGTTTATCTTTATTTCTTTGTTTTGCGTTTAGAATGGAACGAGATACGAATCGGCGAAATAAATTATACCGTATTGTCATATTTTAATTAATACATTTATGTTGTGGTATATAGTAATTCACTGACGAGCTTAACATTTAATAGAATGGCAGAGTAGGCGCCTATAATTTATGTCGCTTCATGGTAAAATGGTCCTTGGGCCGAATGTATGCACAGCTCAGCATTCGAATATATTAGAAAAGAAACGTTCAATTACCGAAATATATGTTCTTTTACTGATGATCACGGTCGTATGCATACAGATACGAATTTTCATGTTCATTTCGTTGAACATGTATTATGATTACAATATGCGACAACTGCCATTTACCATTAGGAATGAAACACGGAACGAATGTTAAATATTTACATATTCAGCTCAGACTCAGCTAATCAAGCGGCTTGATTACGAGTTAGCATTGTCAATATAAGGTTTGATCATGTCCAGCCATGTGCAAACGTTTGCTGTGGCCCTCGGGAACTGTTTGAACCCGCGGCCTGCGGGTTCAAACAGTTCCCGAGGGCCACAGCAAACGTTTGCACACGGCTGGACATGATGAAACGTTATTGTTACATTTCCAACAAAAAACTGATGTAATTTGAGCATTATATTCAGTATTTTCAGTACTTTTATAAATCTTCCCATTACACGTAGATAATTTTCGGTATTCTTATTCCGGGGCCGCGTCATGAAGTAGTGGCGTCATGAAGGCACTTACGCGTAGTGACGTCATGAAGGCACTTCCATTACGTGCGGCCCCGGAATGAGCATTGCCTAAAGCCATATATGCAAACAGCACGCGCTATATGTTTGCACAAACCATGTAACAATGTAGGTTAGAAACGCCTATAATATTTGCAAGATTAACGCATGCCGTGGTGTATGTTCATTCTGTGTCGCCAATATTGGACCAAACCTACGACAATCTCGAATTCCGTGTCGAAAATCGACCATGTCTATTTCCTAGAAAATGAGGTAATTTCCCTTTAAATATTTGACTTGTGTCTGCGCATATAGTATGCCCAGATACGAAATCGAACGTCAATCGAATAGCAATCACGGAAAACAATAGCGCCGGTTCGTATGCCATTGATTTTAAGTTAACATTTACGAGCTGCTTCGACAAAATTGAGCCTGTTGCATGTGCGCCTAGTTAGAGCACGATCAGACTGCGCATGATCAGTGGCGACATGAATATTGTGGTTGAAGTCAAGCAGCTTGATTGGCTGAGCCTGAGCTGTAACACAGTTCAGCCTCAGCAAATAAAACTGCTACATTGCGAGTTGACACTGCAGATAGATATTCAGAACCTTAGAGAGGTTTCACTGTAATTCAGGCATTTGATCATTCTGAGCCATAGTTGTGTGCTATGCGATCACGAACAGACATTATCACCCGAGAGAAATGACCACGAAACTCATCAGACATAATATCACGTGTGTTTTCCTGGTGTCCGGTTTAGAGATGTTCCACTGTATTCGTAAATGTGTTTATTACGAAATA
Source organism: Conchocele bisecta (assembly GCA_029237695.1). Lineage (NCBI taxonomy): Eukaryota > Metazoa > Mollusca > Bivalvia > Lucinida > Thyasiridae > Conchocele > Conchocele bisecta. The sequence continues at coordinate 62,507,547 of CM055280.1, forward strand.
ATAGAATATTATCTTTAAAGGCAAGCAGCTTGATTGGCTAAGCCTGATCCGTGCTACAGCTCAGGCTCAGCCAATCAAGCTGCTCGATTGCGACTTGACAATGCAAATATGTGTTCAGAAACGTTGATAGTCGTGCAAGATTAACGCATGCGGTTGTGTATCAATATTTATCCCGTCAACACAGTGCGTATGTGCCGTGAAACACGGTGCCGTGAAACATTTTTGATATCCAATCAATACTATTTTTGCATTTTACAGCCATTTGTAGGTGTTGACGGGATAAATAGAATAGTAGGTTAGTGCCGTGAGTGGGAAAAAATATCAGGCGCGGCACGGAAACGGGATGTGCTCGGCAGAGCCTCGCCCATCCCGTTTCCTGAGCCTTGCCAGATATTTTTTCCCATTCACGGCACTAACCTACTATTCACTATCTATTTTCCTTATTTCCTTATTTCTGAACCAAAGTATATGTTGTGACCACTCATTTGAACCGTCTCGGCGAGACGGTTCAAATGAGTGGTCACAACATATACTTCTGGTGAGAAATAAAGAAATTCTTGAGCCTTGCCGGATATTTTTTCCCATTCACGGCACTAACCTACTATTCTCTATATGCATGTATGTGGCTTTGACTTGAGTTATGGGGATGATGTGATTTGCGACCAGTGTATATCCTGATGGACTAGCACACTTCTGTAGCTGGATAACGATAAATATTCCTTGTTAGACGCATGACGAGTGCTTCATTGCTGGAATACCAACCAGTGCAGATCCTGATCAGACTGTGCGGATGCACAGGCTGATCTGGATCTGCACTGGACGCAAAACCCATATGCCCCGTTTCTCCAGTCACGGCCACATATGATCCCGTCCGCGATATGTACGGAATTCAAGCACATCAAAATAGACAACAATTTCGATTTGCTGTGACTCCCACACTGAACGATATCAATATCCTGTGAAATAAATCCCCCGTTTTTATTGCCCGTCTGTCAAGCGGAAGTCCCGCAACATTAAGCGAGACGTTCGATTTGACATAAATATTTAGCATCCAGTTTACTTAGTGGAATTCCGAATAAGGTAGAAATACACCAAATATGAGGCCTTGGACTGAAATAGTTTTGTTATGACCCCTATGCGATAGCAATGGGGACATATTACGTTGCTCTTGAAGTTCCGTACGTCCGTCCGTTTACATTGAAAAGTGTGTAAGCGTTTCTTCAACATGTCATATCTTCAATATCACGCGAAGGATTGCTTCAATACTTGGGCACTGAACACTCGTCACACACTCGCTCCACCATAAACACGACATTGATCTTACTCACCTTTGAAATGTCGTTGAAACACTTAGCAATTTTGTTACGTCGAAACTTTGTAAGAGTTTCTCCAACATGTATTATCTTCAATATTACACGAAGGATTGCTTCGATACTTAGACACTTGAATCACTTGAACATTTGACACACACTCGTGCCACCATTAATACGACCTTTACCGTTGTCACCTTCAAACTGTTGCTAAAACACTTAACCGTTTGTTACGTCGAACAGTTTGTAAGAGTTTCTCCAGTTACAGTCCAGGGGCCCGTTTCACTAAACTTCCTAAACGACTAAAATGTCCGTAAGTGCAAACTTAAGATCGTCTGTAAATTACAATTTATAGATTTACATTTATTGAGCATAGGCTGCATATGCAGCCTATGCTCAATAAATGTAAATCCAATAATTGTTTACAAGAAAATAGTGTTAATGTGAAATTTACAGACTATCATAATTTTGCACTTACGAACATTTTAGTCGTAAGAAGTTTAGTGAAACGGGCCCCGGTATACCACGGGGGAATATCAATGTTTTACCAACATAATGACTAGTTTGAAAAGTGAACATTAGGAACAGAACAGAACTTTCATTTGAGAATCAAAATAGTCTCGGGTCACTCGCAGGTGGCATAAGAGACAAAACTATACATACTTGACAAAACAAGTGGAACCTCGATTGCGATAAGGAACCCCACGACACATATGTATGACCAATGTAGCACCAGACCAGCATGTGCGTCACAGATAAGGCGCTCCAGATAAGGTGCGTATTTACGTATTTTACGCACTTATTTTAGCAGAATACGCATTGATTATCAAAAGTGGCAGTACAAAATACTCACAGCAATGTGGAAATACGCATTGATTTTCAAATTGAGTAGTGAAAAAACTGTAATAAAGTTGAAAATGTACTACTTGAGCTGCAAAAAGCAAACCTTGTTTGCTTTTTGCCGCTCAAATAAGTGAATTTTTAAATTTGTTTTACTTGTTTATAATTTGTTCCCCATTTAATAAGGAAGAAAATCAATAACACATTTGTAAAAGTAAATATTGAATTTGAAATCTGAGCGTATAATACTCTTTACATACAAAACTTATATGGATCTCTGAATGTCAGCAGTCTGTTCAGGGATATGGTAGGATTTGTTTTTTCTGAGGAGTACGTGAACCTATATTGTATTTAGATTATATCCAGTGCATACATGTTACAGCTTATGTGAAGGTAAGTTTTGCAACAGCCATATACACTTGCAAATAGCACCTAATGAGGTATGCATGCGGTATTTGCTTAGCTTGTATGCGGCTGTGACGGGAGAAATGGGGCTTATGGGATTTGTGACCATTGTAGCTCTTAATTAAATAGCACATTCCTGAACCCGGATATATTGATGGTCTAGTAACATAAGGTCGTAACTGCTATGCTTTACATAGCAGTTAGACCTTATGTTACTAGACCATCGATATCTAATGACCAATATTGCGTGTTAGAATTGTGGTTCATTGATCGAATGGCGAACAGTGCAGATCCAGATCAGACTGTGCGGATGCACAGGCTGATCTGGATCTACACGGGGTGCAGAACCCATTTGCCCAATTTCTCCAGTCACAGCCATAAAATTATATGGTAAAACTGTTTTAGTGTTTTCTAACCACAACGATTGATTCTATGTTACCGCTATATGATTGCAGTAACGTACACAACCGCCTGCGCGAATCTTGTCAATATTTATCAATTTTTTGACTTCAACATAATTAATACTTGAATATTCTGCTTGAAGTCAAGCGGCTTGATTGACTGAGCCTGAGCTGCGCTACATGATCAGAGCTGTGCTACAGGCTCAGATAATAAAACTGCTTGTATTGCTTGTTGATTGTGAGTTGAGATTGCCAATATATTTCCAGAAACTTAACGTTGACATCCGGGCAAGGTTAACGCAGGCGGGTTTCTAATCAGTCGTCTGAATATATGGTTGGTGGCAGGTGGGAGCATGCCATTGATAATTTAACGATCGGGGTGGATCCTTACCGGAATTCCTACTTGAGACCTGGTTTGGCCCTCACGTACGTCTTTTGGCATTTTGTATGTGACAGTTGAATCTGGTTATACCCCTTATGTGATTATTACGATATTCGTAATCCTATTTCAGGGGAAGGGGCCAAGCGTCTTGGTGCGGTATGGACCTGGCACCAGGTCAGGTTATTGTAATTTCAGGGCTGAATACATGTGTTCATGATGTAAATATTCCGTTCTGATTCAGCAGGTTAAAACGGGATCGAACCCGTTTGCACGAATTTGAAAACCTTAGCTGTCGATAGACGGTTGAACATCAATAAATAAACACACACACACAAACAAACATGTATGCTGGTACGATCTGTTACCATTTCCCATGGCCAGTGTTATTGTGTCAGACTCATAGAACGGTGCACTTACTACATTTCCTCATATGGAAGTTCTTCGATCTAAGTTCTGCCCTTAAATACGTGCAATATACTTATTTACTATTACACTTACCAGGGATTCCGCTGGCGATCGCCACTTTCGCAATTGGCGATAAAAATAAACAGTTGGCGATAAAAAATTACAATTTTCGAATTTTTTTTTTTGATTTTTTTTTGAAGTGGCGATTTATTCATTTTCCCCAGCGGAATCCCTGAGTTACATAAATCCACAAAATCATATATCCACGTATTTGCACACTAATAATACAGAAAAATGAAACAAGTTGTTGCATATCCCTTATACATGTAAATCACGTACCAGGCACATAAATGTACACTTGTAGCCTATTTCACCAACATTGCAAAGTATACTTATCTAGCAAAGTATACTTTGCGGGAGAAATATTAAATTTTAGGATAAGTTTAGCAATTTTTATTATACTGAATTTATTACATTATCACAGCCATTTTGGCTGTGATAATGTAATACATTCAGTATAATAATTCTGCATACTTTTAATCATCAAATATATGCAGTCGTTAGTTCTATATGACATAATGCATTTCGGGAAAAATAAATGATTACTCCCTCAAAGTATACTTTGCTAGATAAGTATACTTTGCAATGTTGGTGAAATATACGGAAGCCCATTAGGCCACTTCACTTTCTTTTTTATTTCCGTTTATTCAAGATGTTTTCTTGAATTTTCAAGATGTTTTCTTGAATTTTGAGATCTTTTCTTGAATTGATACCTTCTTGAATTTTCGAGATCTTTTCTTTTCGAGATATTTTCTTGAATTTTCAATTTCTTTTCTCGAATTTTCATGATATTTTCGAGAGTATACATGCAGAATTCTTGAAAATGCAAGAAAAGATCTAGAAAATTCAAGAAAAGAACTTGAAAATTCGAGAAAGTATCTTGAAAATTCAAGAAAATGGAAATCTTGAATAAATGGAAATAAAAAAAAAGTGAAGTGGCCCTAATGGGCTTCCGTAGAAATAGGTTATTAATGATAACTAAACCGCCCAATGTAGTTTGCCTAGATCCGTATAATGGGTCTTTTCTGTGTTATGGTGTGTATTCTATATATACAACAAAGAAATTAAATCCAGTCGAGTAGATTATTATCATAGAGAACACTGATTTGTACGGAGCCCCGCAGGGGACATGGATTTCTATTATTAATTCGTTCCCACGAAATAACAATTCGTTCCCACGATATAACAATTCGTTCCCACGATATAACAATTCGTTCCCATGATATAACAATTCGTTCCCACGATATAACAGTTCGTTCCCACGATATAACAATTCGTTCCCATGATATAACAATTCGTTCCCTCGAATTATTAACAATTCGTTCCCACGATGTAACAATTAGTTCCTTTGAATTAACAATTCGTTCCCACGAAATGACAATTTGTTCCCTCAATTTAACAGTTAGTTCCCAGGAAATAACATTCGTTCCCGCGATATAACAATTCGTTCCCACGAATTAACAATTCAATTCAATTCAATTGTTAAATTGAGGGAACTAATTGTTATTTCGTGGGAACGAACTAATCAAAATAAGAATTCTACATCCCCTGATGGGCTCCATAGAGATATGCTTCCGGTATATATGAATACACTTGGCAAAAAAAACGTCAAACTTTTGACGAGATCCGCGCAATAATTTGATATAGAGACGAACTTACATGAGTAGCAATTTATTGAGGATATTTCCATCGTGCATTTTGAATAGTGGGAAATAATACGTAAGTGTACGTTGGCTTCCGCTTAAACAACGAGTAAGCGAAGCGAACGAGTTGTTTACGCAGACGGCGACGTACATGAGTGTATTAGTTCAAGCTATTCAAACATGTATTTGAATGCATGTTTGGAATGTTTTCACTCCCATTATAAGTATAGATTAATCCTCTTCAAGTTTTCAAATAACTTTTTTTGATTGTAAAATTAAACATTGTGCATGGTAGCTCGTGATTTCCAAGAAAACACGCGCGCAATTACGAATACTCTCTTCAATGTATAGTATGTATAAAGAGTTGATTACGGGTTTTCTCTCACAGCGAACCCCGTGCAAATAATTCGCAAGAGTGTAATAAATAGAGAATAGTAGGTTAGTGCCGTGAATGGGGAAACATATCTGGCAAGGCTTAGGAAACGGGATGGGCGAGGCTCTGCCGAGCACATCCCGTTTCCGAGCCGCGCCAGATATTTGTCCTATTCACGGCACTAACCTACTATTCTATTTATCCCGTCAACACCTAAAAATGGCGCTAAAATGCAAAAATAGTATTGACTGGATATCAAAAATGTTTCACGGCACTGTGTTTCACGGCACATACGCACTGTGTTGACGGGATAAACGGGTTTTCTCTCACAGCGAACCCCGTGCAAATAATTTGCAAGAGTGTAATAAATGAACTATCTTGCACGAGTGCTGATTGAATATGATATAGGCTATATTAAACAAGGTGTTGGATTCATAAGAAAATAGACTATGCCGAGTGTTTTATAAAAACAGTCAAAGGAATTAATAAATTGAACTTTATATTGCTGAATCAACACACATGTTATATTGTATATTTTGCATACGCAAGGAATCATTCATTGAAGTTGTACTGATATTCCACCATGTTCTCTGCATTTGCAAAGTTATTTAACTAGTATGATTTGTATACACTGTACGTTTTCACATATTGGATTTTTAAGGAATTAAATGCGAGGGAACGCTAACGACCGCAGCATTTAGTTCATGAAAAATCCAATATGTGAATAATAACATACTTATAGTTCAGCCAAGGGTACAATGTCCCATCTGAGTATTGATTTTCAATTTCCTGTGGTACAGTTAATCATTAAATCTGGTAATATATATAACTTATTGTGGTTAAACATTCCAATATGTCAAATAAGTGGAGCACAATGCTCTCCAGCGATTGGCTTAGAAAATAGGGCGAGCTATAAATGTGTCTAAAATTAAACTGTGAAAACATAGTGTATGCAATAAATGTATATTATGAAAATAGTTAATAGTATTTACCTGTCGAGCAGATTACTCTCATATAATTCCATATACACACGATATCGTATCCTGTTGGTTGTGATTCACTTGATTCACCTACTAAAATACACCAATTATGATTGTGCCTCGCTTAATAGTATTGACAATGTTATGACTACACAGTTTGTAAGTATGTATAGTCGGTTATACACAGTATTGTGATGGTACCGGTTAAACTGAAACACCCCGTCATTGCATAGATAACTGCATTGTTAACCAACCGGGTGAATCCTACAGAGCCCCACAGGGGACATGGATTTTTTTTATTAATTCGTTCCAACGAAATAACAATTCGTGGGAATGAATTAACAATTCGTTCCCACACGAATTAACAATTCGTTCCCTCAATTTGACAATTCGTTCCCGCGAAATAACAATTCGTTCCCACGGGAACGAATTATTTCGTGGGAACGAATTGTTAATTCGTGGCAACGAATTGTTAAATGGTGGGAACGAATTGTTAATTCGTGGGAACGAATTGTTAATTCGTGGGAACGAATTGTTAAATGGCGGGAACTAATTGTTATTTCGTGGAAACGAATTGTTATTTCGTGGGAACAAATTAATAAAAAAGAAGTATACGTCCCCTGCGGGGCTCCGTACAGTCCATATGTAAAGTCAGTTGTACACACATTGTACGGGTATAGGTTAAGCTGAAAGACGCGACATTCCAGTGAGTGGTGCATTGTTAATCAATCGGGTGAATCGTAATTATACTAATTACCTTTCTTTACATTTACTGATTGTTACGGAGCCCCACAGGGGACGTACAATGTGTTATGCACCCGCCACCGAATGGCGAGTCGGGTATATATAGTGTTACCGGCGTCCGTACGTACGTATGTACGTCCGTCCCGAAACATTAACGCTCGAGTAAATGGCTTATAATTTCTGTTTCCATGCTCGGATCTGCTTCACATTTCACACACGCATTGCTCCAATGGTCCTCTACCGTGCTATGACAAATCCACATTCGTCCCGTCCCCGCTAAGCCCAGGGTCAAGGTCACAGACTTGGTGCGTTCAAAACCTTAACGCTCGGGTAAATGGCTTATAATTTCTGTTTCCATGCTCGGATCTGCTTCACATTTCACACACGCATTGCTCCAATGGTCCTCTACCGCGCTATGACAAATCCACATTCGTCCCGTCCCCGCTAAGCCCAGGGTCAAGGTCACAGACTTGGTGCGTTCAAAACCTTAACGCTCGGGTAAATGGCTGATGATTTCTGTTTCCTTGTTTCACGGGAACGAATTGTTATATCGTGGGAACGAATTGTTATATCGTGGGAACGAATTGTTAAATTGAGGGAACGAATTGTTATTTCGTGAGAACGAATTAATAAAGAAAAATCCATGTCCCCTGCGGGGCTCCGTAGATTATAACATAATGAATTAAATATTCTGATGCATGTACATAGTATAGGTTGTCTTAATACACCATGTAAGTCGTCTTATCTTGTAACACCGTATGTTTCGCTTCATTAAGACTTTTTAAATCATCAAGACGAGACACGTTGCACGAGGTAACTACATGTAACATGGAATCTCGTTTTTAACGCGATACTTACTACTTACTAGATTATCCCGTCAACACAGTGCGTATGTGCCGTGAAACATTTTGATATCCAGTCAATACTATTTTTCCTGAGCCTTGCCAAATATTTTTTCCCATTCACGGCACTAACCTACTATTCTCTATCTATGTTCCTTATTTCTGAACCAAAGTATATGTTGTGACCACTCATTTGAACCGTCTCGGCGGGACGGTTCAAATGAGTGGTCACAACATATACTTCTGATGAGAAATAAAGAAATTCTTAAGCCTTGCCGGATATTTTTTCCCATTCACGGCACTAACCTACTATTCTCTATTTCTATGCCCCCTATTCGATAGCAAGGGGGCATATTGCGTTGCTCTTGATGTTCCGTCCGTCCATCCGTCCGCGTCCGTTCATCCGTCCGTGTCCGTCCGTCCGGTCCCTCCAGTCCGTCCGTCCCTTCCGTCCGTGTACATTTCCGTCAAAATGCTTGTAAGAGTTTCTCCAACATGTAATATCTTCAATATTACGATAAGGATTGCTTCGATACTTGGACACGTGAATCACCTGAGCATATTTCACACACTCACTCCACCATTAACACGACCTTGACCTTGGTTGTCTTCGAAATGTCGCTGTTGCCTCGAAAAGTTTGTAATAATAGTTTCTCCAGTTACAGTCCAGGGGGCCGTTTCACTAAACTTCGTACGACTAAAATGTTCGGAAGTGCAAACTTATAATAGTCTGTAAATTTCATATTAACAATGTTTTTTTGGTAAACAATTATTGGATTTACATTTATTGAAAATAGGCTGCATATGCAGCCTATGCTCAATACATGTAAATCCATCAATTGATATTTCCAGACGATCCTAAATTTTCACTTACGAACATTTTAGTCGTAAGAAGTTTAGTGAAACGGCCCCCAGTATGCCACGGAGGCATATCAATGTCGTTCTAGTTAATTCAATTTCCACGATGTTATCACGTCCAATTAAGACACAGTGACGACTTAATGCATAAACATCCGTCTTAATCAGTTAGTGACTCATCTTAACTCGAGTATTGTGTAGTTAAGGTGACTGAAATGTATACCGTTCCATATTGCATGTAGTAAGTCTTTGAAACAAGACAACCGTTACCTGGTTTAGTCTATAATTCAGTTTATTGCAAAAGAGGAAATTCTACTAAGTATCCACTTTTGCAGATGCATATTTGCATGTACATGTAGTTGTGTCTTTTTTTTCGTTTCCTCACACTCTTGGAAGAAGTTAAAAACTGAAATAGTTAGTACAGTCAAACCTCCCCGAACGGAGTACAGTTAAACCTCCCCGAACGGCCACCTCTCTACAACAACACCCTTTCTGTAACAGCCGATGATTTCCTCTATATCTAACCCTTAGACTGCTGAGCATGAACATTGTCGTCTCATGTTGCTTTTGCATTCTTTCTCAATAAAAACATGTTTTGACAGCACTTTAGAATCATTTTCCATTGGAAATGATTCTAAAATGCTGTCAAAGCATGCGTTTGATGTTAATTATCGAAGAAAATACATAAACATCAGACGATAAAATTTAATTCAGCATTAACCTCCCTACAACAGCCACCTCTCTACAACAGCCAGTTTTACGTCTTCCCATGGGTGGCTGTTGTGTAGAGGTTGCACTGTACACAATTATGTACTTGCTTATTCCTGGTGATATTATTTGACCCAGTCCGTGAGCATCTGCCTTTAATAAATATGTGCGTACATTAATATTAAAGTTGTTTTAAGTACATTGTGACGCAGTGTCTGATTATATCAGATTAAACAAAACCAACATATTAATTAGTTATCCTATCATAATACCAAACATAACAGAATGTTAATTAGTATGACGTACTGATCTACAATGCGATTAGAAATACATGATACCCTTCTTACACACATTGCAATGGGAATAGTCTACGTCTTCGTTAATCTTGTCCCGATTATCAATATTCCTATCACGTATTGGCAATACCAACTGGCAAGCAATCAATTTGATTGACTGAGCCTGAGCCTGAGCTGTGACAGAAGATTATTGAATACCCGTTATAGAACAAAACAATGGTACATAGAAATGTGACAGCAACTGGAGAATTCGGACTTACGAGTTTTGCGGGCAGTGCAGATCCAGATCCGACTGTGCGTCCGCACAGTCGGATCAGGATCTGCACTGTCCACCCTTCAACCACTGAAACACCAGTCACTTCTAACAAAACCAATAGAGATCGTTGTTGGGCTATTTGACCAGGAGCCACACTGCTCACAGATGTATCGGGCCCTGCAGGGGACATGGATTTTTTTTTTATTATTTCATTCCCACGAAATAACAATTCATTCCCTCAATTTAACAATTCGTTCCCTCGAATTAATAATTCGTTCCCTCCAATTAACAATTCGTTCCCACGATATAACAATTCGTTCCCGTGGGAACGAATTGTTAATTCGTGGGAACGAATTGTTAATTCGTGGGAACGAATTGTTAATTCAGATAACGAAGAATTGTTAAATTATTTGGGAACGTGGGAACGAACAATTAATAAAACAAAAATAATTATATGTCCCTTGCGGGGCTCCGCACAGATGCAACCAGAGTGTACACTGTGCTGTAGATATTTATATATTATTTGGTTTGTATGTGGATATACAATGTATGGACGAGCTCCGTAGCGTGCGACATTGCGCGACATTAGGTGCGCAATATCGTTGCTCGGCGGAACGGGTGGCATATATTCACATACACATTAAACAACATTTTTTTATAATATACGTACACCACTCACAAGGCAAACACACAACATTTAAATAAAATAAACAAATTAGTGACGTTTTAATATGAACTATGTTACGAAATGAATCGCATTTCCGGCACTGACCAATATGAACTTCCGGACGTAAATATGGAAACATATTCACGGCTTGCGTTCCATTGTGTTTCCACGGGAAATGAAAGTACTATACATAATGTAGCTTGTATTGCTATGGAAAGTGCAGTATGAGAATGAACTAGCTAAGTTAAATTAACCGTCTCATAACCTCTTTAATTTAAAGCACACAGTTCGACTGCATTGCAATTAATACTAACTTCGGAAAGAAAAACGGGCCAACGGTCATTTGTTTGACACATTTTCTGGGCTCACATGCCCGGGTTTGGAAGGTCTACGAGCCAATTCCTACCCTTAAATATAAGATTTATCCCGTCAACACAGTGCGTATGTGCCGTGAAACTCGGTGCCGTGAAACATTTTTGATATCCAGTCAATACTATTTTTGCATTTTACAGCCATTTGTAGGTGTTAACAGGATAAATCGAATAGTAGGTTAGTGCCGTGAATGGGAAAAAATATCTGGCGCGGCACGGAAACGGGATGTGCTCGGCATAGCCTCGCCCATCCCGTTTCCTGAGCCTTGCCAGATATTTTTTCCCATTCACGGCACTAACCTACTATTCTCTATAACTATCTAACTAACTGTTATGGAAAACCAAACTCTTCTTAGTATAACGGATGTATGTTTTTGTGCTGAGGTCAGAAACAGCATACAATGTAGGACTAATTCAAACCAAGTTAAGAGGCCAAGCCAAATAACAGATATACAATGTTTCCCAATTAACGAAGAAACGGCCAATTAACGAGAAAATAAGAGTTCGTTTTTTCTCTTTGATAAAATTCGATACATTCCGAAAGGTAAACACACGTAACGGTCCAATACCAGGGGAAAAACTTGCATACGATTGTTTGGAAACAGTGTATACACAGTAGACCCAGACAAGACTGCGCATTGTCGTGGTCAACACTGTTCGCTATCCAGTACAGGGTATTTCCAGCGATAAAATAGGAATAATTACCAGAAACTGTGGCAAACAGATCACCCATCCTGTTCTGGATCTAGACTGATTAAAATACACGTTTATTTATTGGTAACGTTAAAAATATCCAATATCCTGGAGGTGGCGCGAAAAAAGTCAGCAAATGCAAAATGAAACGACGTCACGTGATAAACGTGAAAAATGCAACAAATACTGCTTTAATGTGGTGTGAAAGATGGTTGAGTATTCTATGAGTACATCAATTGATCGGATTCTGAACGAAAACAATGTACATGGCCTAATACGTATGAATTTCTGTTATCCCCTCGCTGATAGAAAAGAGGTGATATTTCGTTACTCCATGTACGTACGTACGTACGTACGTACGTACGTACATGGAGTAACGAAATATCACGTACGATAGTAACACCTTTCAATTTGCATTAACGTACGCACCGCTGCACCGAATTAGATACTATTTGGCCACAATGTGTGTCTAGGGATGGTGCTTTGCTTTGCATACGACCCACGTCCGACAGTCCAAGTTCAAGGTCACGAAGGACTTATGTTCACCTTGTTTGTAAGCAAATGCGTTAAAGATCTTTTTGGTTTGTTAATTTTATTATCAAGGCTGCTAGCGATGGGATTAGCCTTGTAATAACGATGCCCGCCACCGAATGGTGACGGGGGGCATATAGTGTTACCGGCGTCCATACGGGACCGTCCCGTACATCCTGCTCCGGTAAATGTCTTATACTTTCTGTTTCCTTTCATGTAGCTGCTTCATATTTCTCACGTGCATTCCTCGGATGGTCCTCTATCATTCTGTCGCAACTCCACGATCCTCGGGAAATGACGATATAACGTGATATTGTAACGCAATGTTGTCTTACTGTGATCTTTTATCAAACCTATTATATTTTATTGTCGCGCCCGCTTGCGGAAAGCGCGATGTAGTAAGCACTTTGGCGTACGTACGTACGTGTGTCCGGTTAAAGTTTTTGGTTAAAGCTTTTTTGGTTAAAGTTTTTCGTTATACTATATCTCTTTTTTTTGGTGTCCATGCCTCGCCCCAAGGCGCGACATGCAGGCCGCGGCGATCTAGTTTGTACATTAATATTAATCGTGTGTGGACTGTTTGCCTTGTCACTTAATGAGTTATCGAGCGATCACGGTGTGAAAGCTCACATCTGTTTCCTCATACTGGGCAGCGACTCAAATTAACAACAAATAATATGTGGTTGTGACCGGAGAAATGGGGCTTATTGGTTTTGCGACTTGTGTAGATCCAGATCAGCCTGTGCATCCGCACTGTCTGATCAGGATCTGTATGGTTCGTCAGTCGATCTATGAAACACAAATATTGCTTCCGTTATGCTTCCACCAAGGAATAAAGCTTTTTAGCAGGCTTCAAGAATGTGCTACTTCATCAGGGGCTACACTGGTCACAATCCCATAAGCCCCAGTTATCCAGTCATGCAAACACGTGTGTATTCACGTTGGAACAGCGGGGTACATTTGTATATATTGAACGTCAGTCAACATAACGCTTCGACCAATGTGTACATCTACATACGGGCAACTTGCTGCGAAAATGAACTTCGCCGTGCTTGTAACCAGCGTAGACCCATGATCAGCCTGAACAGATACAGGCGCGGATACAGGGGCGGTCCGGACCCCATCCCCCCCCCCACTTCTCCCGGCAAAAAAAATATAAAAAAATATCTACAATACTCGAATAGTTGGATGACTTTTTTCGTGGCCTATGTGTCAGGAAATCGCATCTGCGGCGATCCGGCATTTCAAATTTCCTGTGGGAGGACCACCAGACCCCCACCCCTACGATTTCGCGCTCCCGGAGGTCGGCTATGCCGAATTATAATTACAGACCCGCCCCCCCCCCCCCCTCACCCCCTGCAATTATTTCTGTATCCGCCCCTGAGATATGCTTATGAATTATACAGGTAATGATATCATTCCGAGTGTACATTTATAAGATTACCTTCCGTTCAATCTGATCTACACTGGACATTGACGGTAATTGTAAGGCTCCTTTTGACAGACCCATTGGTTTTGTAATGATTTATTATAGGGCGGGATACATATTTACAATATCAATTAGCAAACATTGGTCAATTAAATTAGGGGATAACCATGCTTTGTTTTTCGATTTGTAGCGGTATGTGGGAGGTTTTCATGGTCTGTGAATCAGTTTTACGGTGACGCATCGCCGTAAAACTGATTCACAGACCATAAAACCTCCCACATACCGCTCCTAATCGAAAAACAAAGCATGGTTATCCCCATTCTAATGCACCTAGTGTGCTCCCCGCTTTCTGAAACGTTGTAGCATATCACGAACAGTGATATTTTACATTACGTCAGCAGGTTGTTGTCGTCATCGATAACCGCCTCACACCAAATGAATATGAAGAAATGTAACTCCGCCGAAGAATATTCCCATTTCAAATAGAGATTAAGGGGACTTTTTCTTAGACATATATACATGTATTCATTTCTGTATTGGGTTCGTGTGATTTTTACAAAGGAAATGTCAACAACTTGTGTCAACAGGCCTCGGATTTCCCTGGATTTACGCATAATTCAGGTGATTACCCATATGCAATACAGTTTATTATGTATAGTCATGTATGTGCACATTGTAATTCGTACAGTTATAGGCTGGCACTGGCATATTGAGTTTGCATTTGAGAACTTTATTCAATTCTTCTGTATTTTGGGAATTTTTGGGCGGGTGGGGTAATATTTTTGTGAATTTGTTGAAGGGCCACCACACTGAAGTCACGTTTGTCAGCCGTTGGTAGATTCTCTTTTCCGCTTTGGGTTGTACAGGTCAATATGGCAGAATGGATAACCGAAAATGTATCGAAATTAATTTGGAAATATTTGCATTCCCCGCCGCTGGCCATTGTTTACAAAAAACGCGTAGGGTTACATAAATCTGTAAAGTTGTAAAACACAGACTGGTAAAACGGAGATTTTATATGCTGTGATTTTTCATATGTTATAGGCTGTGATTTCAAGTGACCAATCAGATGCGTCCTTTCTAGTTTCGGTGCATCATAATATACGTTGCTGTGTATACCAACTAATTTTAGCGGCTACTAAATTTCGCGATTTTCGTATCTGGCCATATTCGCGACGATTATCTTTCCCGGTATTATGACGTGCG
Source organism: Conchocele bisecta (assembly GCA_029237695.1). Classification (NCBI taxonomy): domain Eukaryota; kingdom Metazoa; phylum Mollusca; class Bivalvia; order Lucinida; family Thyasiridae; genus Conchocele; species Conchocele bisecta. Next base: position 62,522,947 of record CM055280.1, read on the forward strand.
CTATTAACTTTCGCGATCAATTTTAGAAATAATATGTCTTCATTGTAATTTTTGACCCGGAAACTGAACTGCAGCATCAGTTTCGTCCATTGATAAACTCGTCCGCAAACCAACTCCAAATAGTGGACGAGTATACTGCATCCGCATACTCAAAGCTTAAAGTTACATGCCCACTCAGTATGCACAAAATGTTCTTTATATGAATTAAATAAGTGGATAATTGTGTCACTATTCCACAAGTTCTACAAATTACGAGTGCCTGCTGTACAGATGTATAATAATGCCAAACAATACGTGGGGTAATGGTGTAAAGCGGGTACTCGTAATGTTTAGAACTGGTGGAATAGTGACACACTTACACACTTATTTAATTCAAATATTAACAGTCTGTGCCTACTGATAGTGACGCGCGGTGGTATCAGGCTATTTTCATATGCAAATGAGGCATGTTATTTTTTAATTACTTATACTAATTAAATGCGTCACCTGAAAAAAATAACATTTTCGACAGATTATAAAGTATGATCATTTCACATCAAAAAGTAAATACAGAGAATAAATAGTAATGCCCGTTAACATTTTAAGGAAACACGGTTATCGCCCCTGATATCAGTATGGACATTTACGTCGGATATAAAATGTATAATAATGCCAATCAGTACGTGGGGTAATGGTTAAATGTTTATTTTGCCAGAAAATGTCTCAGATGATGTCTCTGATATAAAGCACATGTTGTGCCTACTGAGTGGGCATGTACCTTTAAATGTATAATAATGTCAATCAGTACGTGGGGTAATTGTGCACGAATGTTTACTTTTGCCAGAAAATGTCTCCGGTGATATCTCTGATATAAAGAACAGTTTGTGCCTAGTGAGTGGGCATGTACCTTTAATAATCGAGCCGAAAATCATTATTGACTTTTCTGTGTTGATGTTGTTTTTTGTGGATGGTGCGAGTGGCTGATAACAACATGAGTTGGCTTTCGTGAATATTTGTGCTGGCTCTGTGTGCATGTTGTTCAAAGTTGTTGTTTATATAGTATTATCTTATTATCACAAAACACATATCGCTTCCTTGCTATATGCCAAACTTCAGACTAAACTTTTGATCTAAAATTCCACATTGCAACATTAACGGAAAATTACCGGTGATAATGGGCAAAAACTGGTAGGAAAGGCGCATCACGCGATCCGAAATTTGCATGACGTAAGAGAGACTTGTCATGTGATATTGTACCTAAGACGATTTTCACGAAATATATTACAAAATTTACGATATTTTCCGTAAATCACGTCGAAAGCTGATGAAATCTTCACAGCAAATGCGGATTTCCGCATTTGCTCTGAAGATTTCATAAACTTTCGACGTCGTTTGCAGAAAATATCACAGTTTCTGTAAATAGTTTTCATGAAAACATGCGTATCTTCTTAGCTACATGTACAGTACAAAATTACATGGCTGGCTGGTAGGTTGGTTTGTTTGTTGGTGTTGGCGGTTTGTTGGGAGCACGCGAAGGGTACATTTAACGATGGGTTTCATCCTTAAACGAATCCCGGCAGGTATCTCTGGTTTGACCCTCAGGTACAGTTTTGTCTTTCTGGTACATGTGCGAGTTGAATCCGGTTATGCCCATTATACAGGTAATATGGTTAGTAATAATCATATTACTTTTGGGAAGTGGGGCTAAGTGATCCTGGTATGTGAGGACCTGGAACCAGGTCAGGTTCTTCTAATTTCAGGGCTGATTATATAGTTTTCTATAAATATTCACAATAATACGATATGTTGAGCAATTCTGCGAAAACCAGGGGGCCGTTTCACTAAACTTCTTACGACTAAAATGTTCGTAAGCGCAAATTTAGAATCGTCTGCAAATTTGAATTGATGGATTTACATTTATTGAGCATATGCTGCATATGCAGCCTATGCTCAATAAATGTAAATCCAACAATTATTTACAAGAAAACAGTGTTAATGTGAAATTTACAGACTATCATAATTTTGCACTTACGAACATTTTAGTAGTAGGAAGTTTAGTGAAACGGGCCACAGGAACCCATCTTTCCGACGTTGCGGCACAATGCCTTTATCAAGGAATTAGTTTCTACTAAACACTAAGTAGCATCCGTTGTCAATTTCACGATATTTATCAATGATAATTGGCAAATATTGTGAAATCTAATATGGATGTTGCAGATATTTGCAGACTTGTAAATATTCAGTTCTTGTTTCGGGATTCACCCCTATCACAACAGGTAGAATAATTATGGGATTCGACCCCGGTGACCTAGCCTGAAATAACAATAGCTGTTAACAGGCAGTTAGACACCATTAAATCAATCAATCAATCACTCGCTGGATGGTTAACTCCCTGGGTTGTTTGATGAATTAATGGTGGATTGGTTAATTAATTGATTAATTGATTCATTGATTCATTGATTGGTTAAGCGATCGGTTGATTGATTGCTTGCTTGCTTCATTCATTCATTCATTCATTCATTCATTCATTCTTCATTCATTCATTCATTCATTCATTCATTCATTCATTCATTCTTTCTTTCTTTCTTTCTTCATTCATTCTTCATTCATTCATTTCTTTCTTTCTTTTTTTCTTTCTTTCTTTCTTTCTTTCTTTCTTTCTTTCTTTCTTCTTTCTTTACTTTCTTCTTTCTTTCTTTCTTTCTTTCTTTCTTTCTTTCTTTCTTTCTTTCTTTCTTGTCTTTCTTTCTTTCATCTTTCTTTCTTTCTTTCTTTTTCTTTCTTTCTTTCTTCTTTTCTTTCTTTCTTTCTTTTTCTTTCTTTTTTCTTTCTTTTTCTTCTTTCTTTCTTTCTTTCTTTCTTTCTTTCTTTCTTTCTTTCTTTCTTATTTCTTCTCTTTCTTTCTTTCTTTCTTTCTTTCTTTCTTTCTTTATTTCTTTCTTACTGAACAAGCGGCAGTCCGATACAATTGTTAGCACTAAAAGAGACGATCCTGATCTGGTGTCAGGTACTCTTCTCTTCTGCTGCATGCACATATAGGTAACTCCTATATTATACTAGGGGGACACAAAATGTAAAAGTACTCGCATGGCTTGTACATTTCGTTAGTCTCTGTGGATAAGGCACCCGCCTCGCCCCCGGGAGGTCAAAGGTTCGAGCCTTCGCTCGGACTGATGTGGCAGTTTGGTGAGCCAACAGCTAGTTATTAAATTCAATTGCCTTCCTTTCGTGTGCCTGGCATAAAGGATATGAATTCGGAAGTACTGATTGTTCGATAGAGTGTCTCATAAGTCAAATATGACTGGTCCTTCCAATACCGGTGACACTATAATAAAGAAACTTTACTTTTTGAACAACTTACCTTTTCGGCATATGTTAGACTGCGTGGTCAGTACAAGTATTGACATTGAACTGCACTGGTCGTAGACGCAATAAGCCCCGGTGTTTCGTGGTGGCGAGTCACCCGCCAGAAGTTTGTTTTGTTACCACTCTGTTGAACCGTCTCGTCGAGACGGTTCAACTGAGTGGTAACAACACAAACTTATTATCGATAATAATAATAACATTTATTACCGTTTGTTATTGTATAACATTTATATGAATTCCATATATTTCAAAAAAGTCATATGTCAAAGTTATTGGTCCGCCTGATCTGTTCGGATGCCCCTGACATGTGCGTACCTTTTCGGCATATGTTCAACTGCGTGGTCAGTATAAGTATTGACCTTGGACTGCACTGATCACAGACCCCGTTGTTTCGTGGTGGCGAGTTAGTTAATGTTACAGGATATTGCTGATATCATTGTGATGTTTGTAACAGTTGCTCGCCATGGGCAATTACATCGAACCCGAGGGAAAACACCTGATCATGCGAATGAGTTTGAATCATTGGGGCTGATGGCATTCGCGACCAGTGTAGACCCTGATCATGGGAGAGCGATATAATCATTGGGGCTGATGACATTTGCGACCAGTGTAGACACTGATCATGTGAGAGCGACTGAATCATTGGGGCTGCTGGCATGTTTTCGCCATCCTCCACTTTGTCAGGGAACACCGTATATCTTGGTTGCATGACGGGGCGCCGCGAGCAGGGCGTACACGCATACTGGTCACAGATAAATGAGGCCACGCAGTCTGATCATGGTCTGCACTGTTCGTCATTATATCATCGAATACCGGCCTCGCCGCTAACATTAGTATATGGGGTTGTGACTGGGGCTGTGGCTTTTGCGACCAGTGTAGATCCGTATCATATTGATGGAATGGCGAACAATGCGGATCCTGATCAGACTGTACGAATGCATTCGTACAGTCTTGCATTCGTACAGTCTGATCAGGATCTGCATTGTTCGCCATTCCATCAATGAAACACCCGTCATGCTTCTAACACGCAATATAGATCGATATCAGGTTACAGGAGTGTGCTATTTTGTCAGGAGTTATACTGGTCACACATCACATAGGCCCAATTTCTCCAGTCACAGCCACATTATATCATTGTAATGTTGCATTGGAGCATAGCTACGTTCGCAGATCAGGGCTAGACTCCCCATAAATAAATGAAACCAGTATGGTCAGGGTTTGCACTATTCGTCATTCAATCAGCGAACACTGGCTTAGTTGTGGGCAATAGCTCTGTAAATCTCCCATACCGTAGTACTACTGAAAAACTGCCCGCAACTAACACAGCATTTGCTTATAACACGCCATCTAGTCAGGATTTGTATCTATCAGAATATCGGCTTTGCTTCTAACATCCTAATACACGGTACAGTTGAACCTGTGCTAAAGACCACCTCCGAATAGCAATCACCTGGCTGTAAAGGCCACATTTGTGTTGTCCCAATGGCACAATTACTATATAAATGACCCTGCGAATAAAAAGACCACATGTGAACAAAGGCCAGATTGTTTACTTCCCATGGCTGGTCTTTATTCACAAGTTTGACTGTATATATCCAGCGCTCCAGATAAGTTGCGTATTTGCGTAAATACCCAATTAAAATTGTCAAAACCCCAATTGAAATCAGACGTAGCGAGTATCAAAAAGCAATGAAAACACATCTTGGTATTTCATTAGAATTGTCTCCAAGGAGACAATTCTAATGAAGTACCAAGATGTGTTTTTATTTAGAAGCAAACTATTCAATAAGTGCGGTCTGCTGATGTGTAAACAGTAGTTTGATTCTATTTTACCCAATTAAAATTTTGAAATACTCAATTGCTTCAGAAATGATGGAGTAACAATACTCAATTACTAATTCCTTATCTGGAGCCCTGTATATCTTTATCAGGTGAGCGCCGATACATCAGTAGATCAGCGGCTAGACTGGTCATAACCCGAATTGTCTTGCTGTCACGCAGGGCGACTTACATGGCGACTTGTAAATGGTCCTACGTGACAGCAAGAACATTCGGGTTAGACTGACCGCATATGCATTAGGTGTTTTCCCTCAATTACCTTGGAGATGATGGAATCAGCATGATAGCAGTATTGACCGTAAATAAATGGGAAACTTCCGTGATACACCTCACTCACCAATGTACATGGACATCATCTAATGCCATTCCGAACAAATACATATATATCAATTGCTTTTGGACATTTCAATTGATGTTCTTATTTCTCCTTAAAACATATATTTTGTGACCACAATTTGAACCGTCTCGATGAGACGGTTCAAATGAGTGGTCACAACATATACACTTACACAATGTTGACGTGTGTGTATACGCCTAATTTATTTACTACAAATCATTTTATTTTATTCCACTATATCCTAGTATAAACTGGGCCGGCATCAACATGGGAGATAATTTGGCAACGCCTTTCAGCTATTATTGTACCAGGACTAGAAGCATGTGTGAAGCATAACCCCTTTATAATTGTACAGAAATAAGTATCAACTCCTAAATGTAGTTGAATTACTTTAAATAAATCATATTGTTTAGAAACCATCCATTGCCGATTCGCAAGGCCCGTTATTTCCAGTATAATGTACATTTTACAATACTCCCGATTTTTCTGGGATTAAGAGATACAATTTGGTCGATAAATACGACATCTGCGCATATCTGAGACCCTCTGCCTTTAACAACGTATTTTGTATTTAAAGGCTTATAGTGCAGTTATTACTGTCTGTTTCATGAAACCTGACCAAAATGTACGGCTATATAAATAAGGCAAAATCAATATATTTTTCGATAATATTAAATTAAAGCAAATTTAAGAATGAGCCTACTTTTTATTTCGCGAAATTTGTCCAATATTGATTTTATTGCGAAAAAACAATGTCCACATGTTAAATCCCCATAGACATCTTCACAGAGTGAAGATGTCTATGTGGATTTAATATGGGGAAATGTTTCTAATTTCAGAAATAGTGAATCTATTTTCAGAATATAACTTGTTTTCTTAGTTAGATCATTTCCAAGCTATCTAGCCAGGTTTCAGATCAATTTCCAAAATCCTCTAGTTTCTCCACCTCTTTTTTCCCAATGTTAAATTCCCATAGAGAAATCATTTTTCGTAATAAAATCAATATTTGACAAACTTTCTCGAAATGAAAAGAAGGCTCATTCTTAATGTTTGATAACATTTAATATGATAATTTTTGTTATTGTTTTTGCATTGTTTATATGGCCGTAACAAATGGGAAGGTTTCGTGAAACAGACAGTAGATACTGTGTGTATCTACATGTCATGTACTAGGCCAAAGAGTAAACACTGGGCAAATGGTTATCATGCTTATCACTCACTATTTCTATCTCTTCCTATCTCTCTCCCTCCCTCTATCTCCCCCTCCCTCCCCCACACACACCACCCCACCCCCTTCCTCTCTCCTCCTCTATCTCCCCCTCTTTCTCTCTCTCTCATACACAGGCACAGCGTCAATATTAAGCACGCAAAATGAAAGGCTAAACAACTTCATCCCCCCCTCTCTCTCTCTCACCCTCTCTCTCTCTCACCCTCTCTCACCCCCTCTCTCTCTGTCTCTCACCCTCCCTCTTATCTCCCCCCTCCCTCCCCCACCTCACACACCACCCCAGGCCCCCCCTTCCCCCTCTCTTATTCCTCCTCTATCTCCCCCTCTCTCTCTCGCTCTCTCACCTCTCAATATCCACCTTTGACTCTCTCTCTCTCTCTCTCTCTCATTCACAAGCACAACGTCAATAAACACTCAAAACGCAGAACAACTTCATCGTTATTCGGTTCAGTTGCAACTGGGTCAATACCGCTTGTACTGAATGGAGATAATTAAGTATCCAATGCCGAGCTAATTGCCGTTTTATTGAATTAGACACGAATTATATCTTCCATTTGGGACTAGTTTGCTGAAGTATATTTGGCAGAAGTATCGCGAACTCGCGCTGAGTTATCGTGTTCCAGACATCAAGGACGAGATTTCCGCGTAACGTCTGCGTAATTCGGTTATGTTCGGTGTTGTTCGCTTTCATTCATAATGGTTTCATATTAAATACGACACACCATGCGTAAACGTGTCCAATCCTGTAATGTATAAGCCAAAGTCAGATCACGGTTCATCCGCATGTACGAGGAGATAATCAGCGAGCTTTAGCGAGTGGATTATCGATCGTGCATGCGGACGAACGTGATCTAACTGTAATCACATCATCATGGCCATACATTGTGCTGTGTAAATGCACAAACAAAACTCGAACACGTATCAATGCTGTGATAACGTATTGTAGAACCCCACACTGTTCATCCACCCCTAGTGGTTTCATCCACCCCTAGTGGTACCGGTGTTACACTAGGTTTGTTTGATGATTTGTTTGTTTGATTTACTGGTGTTTACAGCATGTCAACAGCTGAGGTATTTACCTATGGCGTGTATTTACGTGTTTGATCCTACATGTATGTAACGTGCTGCATTGGGGGGGGGGATCCCAAAATATCAGAACGGTATATTTACATCGAGAAAAAATATATTAGAAGAACCTGACCTGGTGCCAGGTCTATACCATATTAAAGTATCTTGGCACATGCCCCTAAAAGCAATAGGATTAGTAATACTCATACTAATCATATAAGGGGTATAACCAGATTCAACTGCCACACTCTACAAGAATGCCAAAAAAAGTACCCGAGAGCCAAGTCATGTCTCCAGTTGGGATTCCGGTAAGGATGAATTCATAGGGAATAGTAGGTTAGTGCCGTGAATGGGAAAAAATATCCGGCAAGGCTCAAGAATTTCTTTATTTCTCATCAGAAGTATATGTTGTGACCACTCATTTGAACCGTCTCGTCGAGACGGTTCAAATGAGTGGTCACAACATATACTTTGGTTCAGAAATAAGGAAAATAGATAGAGAATAGTAGGTTAGTGCCGTGAATGGGAAAAATATCTGGCAATAGGTGAACGGTAGCGGGTTCTACAAGGCATCAATAGTCACATATCAAAATACGCATGCGCGCAGTCTGAGCTGTGGCCACAGTGTTCGACATCAGTACAGCTTCAGCACAAAATACCATGACTACTTATTAACCCCATGCTCCAGATAAGATGCGTATTGGCGTATTTTACGCAATTATTTTAGCTGAATACGCATTGATTATCAAAAGTGGGAGTAAGATACGCGCAGCAATGTGAAAATACGCATTGATTTTCAAATCGAGCAGCTCAAATAAGTGAATCCTTAAATTTGTTATATATTTTGTTATCATTTGTTCCCTAGTTAGTAATGAAGAAAATCAATAATCAATTTGTAAAAGTAAAATACGCAAAGATTTTGAAATCAGGGGGTATAGTATGCTTTAGACAAAAAGCTTATCTGGAGCGCGGTGACCCTCCCTTGTATAATAAATAACACACTCCTTAATAACAATAATTTATTTATTTTTTATTTATTTATTTACCCATACGTAAGCTTCCAACAGCTGAAACAGCATATTCGATTCATTTGTATATTACTACATGCCCGATGCTTTAATGTATACACTAGCGTTGGACAATCCATCGAGTTTATTTTTATTGTTGTTGAATCACGACATGAATCCGGAAGTTTCTTTTTCGATTTCCGCTTTACGACAACCGCATTTTGTTCTCTCCGTTTTGTTGTTGTTGTTGTGATAACTCGTGGTGACGGAAGTTGCCGAGTGGGTGATATTGTATTTGGGAGTCTTGTACGTGTGGAAATCCACTGTCTCTGGCTGGGAGTTCCAGGGCGGACACCGAACTGTATGCCGAGGTTACCCATTAGTCTACGTCCACCTCCACGTGCCATCAGTGCTGGAAGTAACGGAACACACGTACACTGCTATTGTCTGTGAACATATTGTATTTTGTAAGAAGATAATTTTTATAGTAAAATAGAAATGCAGAATTTAGTATAATGTACATGCACTGTCATGCAGTGTACACACACATTAAATGGAATGGCATTCTGACCAATGAATGCGAACGCGATTTGAAGGCGTCAGTTGAATAAGTCCTCGTGAAATTAGCCTCATTCATCCATTGCCCCTTCAATTCTCGAAGTCAGTGGTACTGAAATGAACATCTCAGAATAGAAATCGACATTTCAGAGGAGAAATGGACTTCTCAGATAAAATTGACATCGCAAATCCAATGGACATCTCAGATCAAATGGCTCGATCATGACTCCGATCAAAGGCATCATCATCAGATCAAATGGACATCTCAGATCAAATGGACAACTGAGATGACATCGACACATCAGAGGATAAATAAACATGTCAGATGAAACTGACACATAAGCACGTCAGATGAAATGGAAATCTCACCTTTGCAACTCTGACAGCAGATGTTCTGTACTTCGTAACTGGCCTGACAACCTATCGTACCCTGCATAGTCGACATCAGCTGGGGACACGTCAGGCCGTTGATCCTGATGTGCACGTCCTTACACGACCCCTCCGCCGTGAATTCTGAAAAACGAAATATGTGTTACCATTAATGGAGTTCCAACTATTTCCCAACTACAAACGATAAAACCATTCCGATCATTTAAGTGGGCTAACTCCCTTATAGACATAACCCATTTTCTTCCACTGACCCATTCAATTAATTATACCACCCGCAACGAGTTGTGGGGGGTATACTGGAGTCAGGTTGTCAGTCCGTCCGTCCGTCCATGCGTGCGTCCGTGCGGGCACACGTACAGGGTCTTAGGTGGTTAGAGGCGTGGCCTATTCCTTTGATCTTTAAAAGAATACAATAGATTTATTCCGTTGACCACTTAAGCCTATTGTTCCTTAGGTGGTCATTCCTTTGATCTTTTATATAGTAAAAACCACCTAAGGGATGTCACGTAAGTACGTGCGTCCGTCCGTCCGTCCGTCCGTATGTTAATACTACATATTTAGGGGTACCTGGACCAACGCGGGGGGTATTCCGTAAGCCTCGCTTACTGACAAATCTAGTTGCAACTACAAACGCTACATGTAACACCATTCCGAGCATTTAAGAGAGTTACATGTCAGTCCCTCATAGACTTCGCCCATTTTATTCCACTGACCCATTCAATTAGTTCCAACTGCAAAGTTAACGCTAACCATTTAGAGCGTTTACATGTAAGTGGGCTTAGTCCCTCAGGGAAATTGGCCTCCTACTTCCACTGACCCTTCAATAATTAATTATATCTACGGTACAAACGCTAGTTATATATTTAACACCATTCCGAACATTTTCATCGGTCTTCGTTTGATTGGATTTCCCAACTTAATGGGTAATCAATTGTTTTAGTGCTATAAAGATAAGTTGTTGTGTTATACAACCGTTTCTAATAACCAAAGATAACGTATGCATCCAGCCTACAACAAAACTGTCAGTACAGGGGAGATACAACACTTTCAATTTCAACCCTGCTACACGTATCTGTGTTACCCTAAGACGCTTTGACTTGAAACTTCATATGCTTATTTATCATCATCCATATGTTCATTATATAGCCCACCCATGCGGCTTATGTACTCAATGGCAAGGTAAAACTACTTGGAAAGTTGCGTTAAAGTTTACGTTAACATGTTGTACTGTGGAACCTCTCTAAGAAAACATATCACCTGTGATCTTATTGTCTTAGTGTTGTCCTGGCTTTTTTGTGCACAGTTCACTAAATTATAGCATGTGTTTCTACTTCGAATTTTCAGTTCGTTGTCAAACGTCATAAGAGTTGAAATTTGCTGATGTCTTAAACTCACAAATATTGCCACTTTATGTGCCATATGAGATACAGTAACATCACAAAAATGTCATATAGTTATACATATATTTCCATCCATCAAATGATGATCATGTAAGAACGGGTCCCTACACACACGTGTGCTTTTCTTTTGGGACCGTACACTGCTGGTCGTGGTGTAACTACTGTTACAGGACTTACTTTGACCACAAGACCTGCAACATTTCTGCTTGAATCTCTCATTTTTGCACATATACGGCGTGGCGTCCTCACATCGAGCGCCAGAGGATGGTATGTCGGGGTAGGGGCAATCATCTGGAAGGGAAATAGAGAATAGTAGGTTAGTGCCGTGAATCGGAAAAAAATATCTGGCAATGCTTAGGAAACGTGATGGACGAGGCTCTGCCGAGCACATCCCGTTTCCGAGCCGCGCCAGATATTTTTCCCATTCACGGCACTAACCTACTATTCTATTTATCCCGTCAACACCTACTAATGGCTTCAAAATGCAAAAAAATAATCCCAGCCATCGCACATATATTCATACGCAGTGATTTGGTCGTATTTACAGGATATCAAAAATGTTTCACGGTACCGTGTTTCACGGCACATACGCACTGTGTTGACGGGATAAATACAAACGTGAAACCAGTCGATGTGGCCTAGTGGAAAATTTACCCCCGCCTCTTTATGTTATGGTACCAATTGCATTCGTGCCGTTTGCCTGGCATAAAGGATAGGAATTGGGAAATACTGATTGTTCGATAGAGTGTGTCATAAGTCAAATTTTACTGGCCCTTTCAATAGTGATGACACTATAATAAACAAATGTTTTTGCAAACGTGATATTAACAATTCGTTCCCAGTTCCCACGAATTAACAATTCGTTCCCTCGATTTAACAATTCGTTCCTTCGAATTAACAATTCGTTCCCACGAATTAACAATTCGTTCTCTCAATTTAACAATTCGTTCCCTCGAGTTAATTATTCGTTCCCACGATATAACAATTCGTTCCCACGAATTAATAATTCGTTCCCGTGGGAACGAATTGTTATTTCGTGGGAACGAATTGTTAATTCGAGGGAACGAATTGTTATTTCGTGGGAACGAATTGTTAATTAGAAATAGTGACCTGGTCACATTTGAAACTTCAACTGTCATGAGATAAATAATACTTATGGCAGTAGTTTATTTTACTTGATTGTGTTGCACATCAGTTATTGTACAACGCATAATTATGCATTCAGATAACCGTGTCGAAAATAATCGAATACACCCTATGATTGACGTCTAAATAGCTAATTCAGGTTAACTTCAGACATGCGAACACACGGTTGCCTTACCTGGAACATCCTGGCCTCGTTTGCTCCGAACACATTTACCCATTTGGCATATCTGGAAAAGAAACATTCTACATGTACAGATAAATGTACCCGTGGATGAATGTCCTGTCCCCTGTATTGAAATTAAAGGTACATGCACACTCAGTAGGCACACAATGTTCTTTGTAGGAATTAAATAAGTGTATAATTGTGTCACTATTCCATCAGTTCTAAACATTATGAGTGCCCGCTATACAGATATAATCATTCACTAATATGTATTTTGCTGATAGTGACGCGCGGTGGTATCAGGCTATTTTCATATGCAAATGAGGCAAGAAATGTTTTTATTATTTATACCATTAAAAGCGTGACCAGAAAAAATAATATTTTCGACAGATTATAAAGTATGATCATTGCACATCAAAAAATAAATACAGAGAATAAACGAGCCGTCTCATCAGGATCTGCACTTTTTGAAAGTAATTTTAATATTTCTTAGAACAAAAACACTCCCTTTTCATAATAGACGATTCTGAAAATCATGTTGTGACCATTGGATTGGTCAGAACATTAGCATATCACAGTCCATTCCAGTTCTTTAGGGTTGAAAGGGTTAATACGGCATCTATGTGTGCCATATGTATACAACATATTCTATGTAAGGCTCATGATTCAGAGACCTCACATCAGGTATTATTTGTTGGCTTTACAAGTTCAGCTTCCAGGTTAGTTGAAACTCAAAAGTCGCAGTAATTGCGGTTGCGCACATAACTGAATAGGGTTGTTTGGTTCATTTTTGTATTTATTGAGTGTCCATGAATCATTCCGGACACGAAAGGTGCATGCAAACTATTTATTTAAATAGCATATTCGTGTATGATCTTAATCATAAAACATAAAAAAAGTGTATACTGCTCAGTAGATACTGATAAGTACGTAACCTCGCAGGGTACATGGGTTTTTTTGTATTAATTCGTTCCAACGAAATAACATTTCGTTACCTCAATTTAACGATTCATTCCCTCGAATTAACATTTCGTTCCTACGAAATGACAATTCGTTCCCTCATATTAACAATTCGTTTCCACGAATTAACAATTCGTTCCCTAAATTTAACAATTAGTTCCTACGAAATAACAATTTGTTCCCACGTCAATTGCTATATCGTGGGAACGAATTATTAATTCGAGCGAACGAATTGTTAAATTGAGCGAACGAATTGTCATTTCGTGGGAACGAATTGTTAAATGGAGGGAACGAATTGTCATTTCGTGGGAACGAATTATTAATTCGAGAGAACGAATTGTTAAATTGAGGGAACGAATTGTTATTTCGTGGGAACGAATTAATAAAAAATAAATCCATGTCCCCTGCGGTGCTCCGTAGTTTACAGATGTAACAGACATATATTTTATAAAATAATTGACTAAATGACAGGGGACAGGATTATAACCCAGATGTTGCTCTCGATTTCAGACCTGTGCTATTCAATAATTTACAGTCAATGATCAATGTGCTAAACAATTGTATTTCATCGAAACCTACTGAATTATTAAAGTATTCGGAGATTTACATTTCTAATTGGTGACAAGTCTGTGAGATACTATGACACAACATATACATAAAATACAATTAGGGAATACATGTATGTGCATCGAAGTGCATCGACCGCTATTTTATTTATGTTTGTCGTCTGCTGTTTATTTTCTATTTTCCATTTGTATCATCAAAAACATGCTTTGACAGCACTTTAGAATAATTTACAACATGCTTTGACAGCACTTCAGAATCATTTCCATTGGAAATGATTCTGAAGTGCTGTCAAACCATGTTTTTATTAAGAAATAAGGCACGATATAAAAGCAACAGCAGACGACGATCATTGTCAGTAGCGGTCTAAGGGTTAATGTCCAACTGTATTGGTTGAAGACCGAGCGCCAGTATTAATTTTGTGGACAGGCAGATACCCATGTATATCACCAAATAATACGGGTGTTCCCTATAATAGCCCTGTCTAAGTGATTTGTACAATATATGTAGATATATTACTATATGATTGCTAGTCATACAGTTACACAAAACTAACGATATGGAAACTACATGTCCAGTGATTGTGACTGGAGAAATGGGGCTTATGGGATTTGTGACCGGTGTAGCTCCTGCTCAAATAGCATACACGTGTAGCCTGATAACGTATAATGCTTGCACGATGCATGACGGCTGTTTCACTGATGTAATGGCGAACAGTGCAGATGTACATGCTGATCTGGATCTACACTGGTCGCAAAGCCCATAAGCCCCATTTATCCAGCCACAGACACAATTGGTCAATTCCCATATATACCTTCATATTTCCACAGGGTGTGCCAGGCACGGCCATCTGTTCGCTGATTATTGCGCATGCACTCCGCCTCGGATCGTAGCAATACATCCGGTAACAAAGTTCACCGGCTGATTTTGGCGGCTGCAATGGAACACGTTAATTTAACTCTTTGCATTCTAGCGAAAATATCCGCCAAACGAATTAGGAGTATATGTATTATTTCTCTCGGTAAATATGTCTTTAAATTTCATTAGAATTGAGTCCTGAGGACTCAATTCTAATGAAATTCCAAGACATATTCATGATATTTACGTGGAAAAATACAAGAAAATATGATGAATGTTTGTCCGCTACATTTTAACTATTTATAGCCCACACATTTCCCAGCATGCAAAGAGTTAATAATTGAACTTTGTTGTCTTGTTTCTTTCTTTTGGGCGACGATGAGTCAATAGTCACGTGACAAATTCCATGAAGTACTTAATACATATGGAAGTAGCATTCCCTAGGTTGACCGAAAAATATAGGCAAGCCATGACCATTAAAGGTCATATTATTTAAGGTCATATAGAGGATCTTACACGAGTGATGATTTAATATGATATTTATTAAACGAGTTTACTGATTACATAAGAAACGAGGCAATGCCGAGTTTCTATGAAATTAGGAAACTCTTTAATACATGTCATATTAAATCATCACACATGTTATATTTTGTTTATTGCATAAGCGCATCATCATACATTGAACCTGTACTAATCATCAAACCTGTTTTATGTACCGAGAAATTTTGCATACATTTGTATCTATTACACTAGTGTCATGATTATGATTATATTACACTGTGTTAATACACTGCGAGCGCTCATTTTATGCAATACAGAACAGATAAATACTACCACAGGAGTTTGAACCGTTGGTCATTATTTTGGTGCCATGTGGTTATTATGGGTGGGTTTGGGTGGATTTCGTTGGTTTCGTGTAGTTGACATAGTTTTGTGCAACTACTAATGCTCATTGATTACTCACGACAGAAATCTACACATTCACCGTTCCGAATTTTCGGACCCGTTTTATACTGTCAACATATCCATTACCGTGTGTAATTCGCGGTAAGCGACGTAAATTGTGTGTTGATAACAATGCACCCAAACCACAAGATATACCGAAATAACCCATAAAACACCGAAATATGAACCGTTCGTCAAGAACCTGTGATAAAGAACAGATAAGGGTATGCCAGTAGTCACATAGTCTTCAACAGACATCGAGGTGCACTCTAAACCGGTAAGTAATAGGTAGTATGCATACTGAATGAAACGAATACTCCGTAATAACAGTAACGCCAGTAAAGCGACCAACATTCATGGATACTTTGATAAGTGAGTTCGAACAAAAACCAAACGCTGCATATTTGTTCGAACTCACGCTCGTAGTAATAGTTGGTTACATGTAAATGGCAGGGATATGAATATGGGGAGAGACAGAGGGAGGAAAATAGAGAGAACGGGAACAGATGACATTTACAACCTAGACATCTTATGGATACATGTACATGTATGTGAGTTTGATATATAAGTTAGGGCATGCATTGATTGCCTAGATTCCTGCTTCATTTTTCTTCCCCTGACCTTTCATATAGTTGGTCGCAGTATTCGCGTAAATATTCTTTGACGCAGTCATATCTTTCATTTTATATACTACCTTGTATTTCGTGTGTTTCTTTCCTTAGGAGACCGCATGTCTTAGAGTTTGCGGTCTACCGTCTCATAAAGCGATTGAATTGATCCATATTTACTAGTATTGCATAAATGTATGCGAAATACTGCAACGGAATGTGGGATCTTAGCTAGTTGTCTTTCGTTGATTCTATTTATAGAAATCCAGTCCAAATTGTACGGATCATGGCATTATTGCTTGTAAGAATAACGAATGTAGAATTCAGTGTTGTGAAAAGAAGTCAATATAGTAAATTCGACCAGTGTTGATCCAGTCATCCTACATAGCTACGCAATCTGACCTGGGACTATAGTATTTGTCACATTCATATATTCGCACTTAGCACTTATTAATGTTATTGCAATCAGTGTAGACTCAGATCAGACTGCACAGATGTGCAGTCTGATCTGGGTCTACTCTGTAAGCAAAGCTCCTCTGTTTCTGCTAGTCAGTAAAACATAAACGATGAAATACAGCATAGGATCGGGTCTCTATACATAGATTTGCAAAGGGAAATAACTAACTACGATCAATCATTGGTGTGTTGTTGTTGTACTTACACACATAAACGACCCCTCTCCGTATAATTGTCGACACTGCTCATGAACTGACTGGCTCTCCCCGGGTAATTTATCCAGGTATGTGTTCGTGTCTGTACCGACTGTCTGGGAACGCTTGTTGCACGGTAGGCAATTTCTCGACCTAATATAAATATACACAGTTTTGGTCTCCTTGGGATTATAATATATTCCCTGTTGTAAATCTCAGTTAAGTCTTTGGCACGCTTGTATGTGAGAGCTGAATATAGTTATACCCTAATAAGAGTAATACGAGTATGCTTAATACTATTACTTTTAAGGAAAGGGCCAAGTGTGGTAGGGACCTGACACCAGGTCAGGTTATTCTAATTTCAGGGCTGAATATATTATACACCGTTGAACGCCAATGAAACAAACTAATTCCTGTTGTAAATTGCCTAGTAATGTAATTTAACCGTAGATATGTATTGTATCACCCCTCACATATGTGTTACAGGCTAGACGCATACGTGGTATTCGGTTATTAGAAACGGTTGTATAACGCAACAACTGATCTTTATAGCGCTAGTATAACAATTGATTACCCATTGGGAAATCAAATGAAATGACGGTCAATGAAAATGCTCGAAATGGTGTCAGCGTTTGTGGTTGGAATTAATTGAAGGGGTTATTGGAAGAAATGGGGCGAAATCCCTTGTGGACTGAAAGACCGATGTTTCATTGTAGAATGGTGTCACATGACGTGACCGAACAACCTCGGTGTAATGACACAATGAAAACAAGTCCGCGTTATTTTCAATGAAATATACGTCATAGTTCCATATTCTGAAGCATACAACGTTACCTGATAAATAGAATATCATGATAGTGCATGTTGATATCAAGTGTATCAGGCTAGTCTCGGAAACGGCAGGAATTCCGAGGCGAGCCTCGGAATTCCTACGCGTTTCCTAGCCTAGCCTGATAAACTTGCTATCAAATGACACCAGCTCGGTATTATCTATATGCGTGTACCTGTATGTGAGTCTCTCGATGTTTGTTTTGATCTGGTCCACCGAACATTGCGAGAAGGTGAAGCTGTATTTGAGGTTCGTCTCATCGATGAGGTAGGAGGCCGGGGCCATGATGTAGTTGTAAGAGGAGTTACAGGAGGCGGAGTCTCTCAATAGCCCCTCCCCATCATGCCATTGTACGCCCAGGCTGTAAACAAAGACGGGCGTGGTGTATTTGTGTGCGGCAATACAAGAGGCGGAGTCAGTCAATAGCCCCTCCCCATCATGCCATTAGTATACGCCCAGGCTGTAAACAAAGGTGGGCGTGGTGTAGTTGTGAGCGGCAATACAAGAGGCGAAGTCAGTCAATAGCCCCTCCCCGTCATGCCATTGTACGCCCAGGCGGTAAACAAAGATGAACGTGGTGTAGTTGTGGAAGTCGTTACAGGAGGCCAAGTCAGTCAATAGCCCCTCCCCATCGTGCCATTGTACGCCCAGGCTGTAAACAAAGATGAGCGTGATGCAGTTGTGAGAGGCGTTCCCAGGGGCGGAGTCGGTCAATACACCCCGTCATGCCAATTACGCCCAGGCTGTGAACAAAGTTTAGCATATAGCAGTTGTAGGAGGCGTTACAGGATGTGAAGGATATTGTACGTTGCTGCTGTAAGTTATTGTTAATATAATGCAATTGTGTGATGTGTTAAGACAGGTGGAGTCAGCCAATTTTCCCTCTCAATCATGTCACTGTACGTATATAATGTAGATGAATGTTACTATGGTGCAATTGTGACAAATGTTGGGCAGGTGGAATCAGAAAATTGTAGCTGTCAATCATGACATCGTGACTGCCGAAGCTGTAGTATAGGTACTGCAAGAGGCGAATTCGATTTCAATCAATTGTACCTCCAAACCATGTGTCTGTGAAACATGATGCAGTTTTTTGAGGCAGTACGTCGCATTTAATCAATTTCATGCTAAATGATTACGTTCGTAACTGATTAGAAGAGCTACATTACTCAACAAAACAATGTTCTTCGTTTTTTCTGGCAGGTCACATAATTATCCTTCGCACAATTGGTATAGTACGTCACAGGCACCTGATATATGTATTTGGATGAGGTGTACTGAATCAGGTAAGACAAATCTTCCACTTCAGACAATACGAGGACGCGATCATCGGCAGTGGTTACTATGTAATTCACTGGGTATCCGCGCTTTATCGCGTTAAAATCGCTTCAGTAGTTGCAACTACTGAAGCGATCTTAACGCGATAAAGCGCGGATACCTAGTGAATTCCATAGCAACCCCTGCCGATGACCGCGTCCTCGTAAATGTATCCGTTTATGAGTGACATCGAGAACCAAAAGTTTGTTTAGGCTACTGGCGATGCCCACTTACTTGTGGCCCAGTTCGTGACAGCCGATGCCCGCCGACGTATAGGCCCCATGGTCCACAACTAGCGATGTACTTTTGGAGGAGTCGCAGATTCCGTTCACAAAGCTCGTTCCTGAAATACGATTGTCTTGATTGTGTAATTTATCCCGTCAACACAATGCGTATGTGCCGTGAAACACGGTGCCGTGAAACATTTTTGATATCCTATCAATACGACATAATCACTGCGTATGAATATGTGCGATTGTCATAATTGTCGATTCTCCGATTTTGAGGATGCAGCTGGGGTTAGTGGCACGATTAACGCACGCGGTGGTGTTTATAGAGAATAGTAGGTTATTAGTGCCGTTAATGGGAAAACATATCTGGCGCGGCACGGAAACGGGATGTGCTCGGCACGGCACGGAAACGGGATGTGCTCGGCAGAGCCTCGCCCATCCCGTTTCCTAAGCATTGCCAGATATGTTTTCCCATTCACGGCACTAATAACCTACTATTCTCTATAAACACCACCGCGTGCGTTAATCGTGCCACTATTTGTAAATGTGTTTATTACGAAATACTTGAATATCGTGTTTGAAAGTAAGAAGCATGATCGCGAGTTGAGCTTGAACATAGATTCTTACAAACGTTGACTTATGGACACAATTAACGCAGGTGGTTGTGTATGTGTCTTTCAGATTTATCGAACATTGCAGATTACATGTTTAAATAATGAGTGTATGTCCATGGTGTCGGCGTCAACACTCAGGACCCCGTTTCACTAAATTTCGTACCACAAAAATGTTCCTTGAGAAGTTCTTTTTTTTTTTCTTTTTTTTTTTTTATCTTATATTTAAGGGTAGGAATTGGCTCCAGGACCTTCCAAACCCGGGCATTTGAACCCAAAAGTGGCAGGTCAATGACCGTTGGCCCGTTTGTTTCCGAATTTACTAATATCTGCCATACAGTCGAAATATGTGCATTAAATGAAGGAGGCAATGAGGCGGTTAATTTAACCTAGTTAGTTCATTCTCCTATCGCACGAAGCCGGTATGTAAGACCGTGAAAAAGGCTGAGTGTGAGTGCATGTGATATATGGAGACTCAGCCGTAACAGTGTTATCCTATATAATGATGATATTTGACGATTGGTCAGGGCATAACATATCAGGCCGGGAATGATCGATATTTGGTTATGCAAAGAATGATGTAATATGTTTTCGGGCCCAGCTACTGTCGTTTCGCGGCTTATCGTTATATACGATTTGCAATTATTCGAGTTCAGGTGTGGCGTTTATCTGTTACTATTTGGTTAGATGACAATGTGTTTCACATATTCTGAAGACGAAAGAAAAAGAGAAGATAATACACGGCGGTATACACGGTGGTACGAGTTCAATAAATTCGCTTTACATATTAACGTGGTTCATTATTACTACCATATATGTAGGGCTATTAAATCTGAACAAAGCCACCACATAATTCCCAAGATCGGCCGCTAATGCGAACTTTGTTGTGCATTGTATTGTTTGAACTTCTTTTACTAGTCGTACGAAGTTTGGTGGTTTACTGACCCGATAGGGATATTCAATGTTTTATACTTTTATGATGTAAGGGAGACAACATAAATAATTTGCATTCATTTACATCATCATGAGTTGCATACACTACCGCCTGCGCTAATCTTGCTAATATTTGTCTTTTTTATTTCAAAATACTTGAATATTATGCCTGAAACACAGCTCAGGCTCCGCCAATCAAACTGCATGATTGCGAGTTGAGATTGCCAAAACATGTTCAGAAACGTTGACGTCTGGGCAAGATTAACGCAGGCGGTGGTGTATTCTGGTGAAATTGATAATGATACACACGGCGATATTACAATGATAAGCTTACCTAATATAGAGCCTCCCTGGCTGGCTGATGTGTACCTGCAAACACAGGATGAATGCAGTTTCAATTTCTGTGACATGTTTTATACATAGAGGATCTTACACGAGTGATCATTTAATGGAATGGTGCTTAACGGCCCACCAACACAAAATAGTATCATGTAGGGCCAAGCAATTTAGATGAAGAATATAATAGTACAGTAGTATGTTAGACATGGTAGGTATTTAGATGATGAGACTGCATTATAAACTTGGCTAATTACAAGTATGTTATTGTTAATACTTGGATTCTTAAGGAACAAGATTCTGCGTCGCTGACACTCCCTCGCATTTAATTCCTTAAGACCCAATTATTATGTGAACACTAATTTATACATATTGATTGTTTACGGAACTAAATGCTGCGGTTGCTGAAGCTCCTCGCATTTAAATTCCTTAAAAATACACTGTGAACAATTTTCTTTTTTTCTTTTTTTTTTCAAAAATTGTTTATCGCCAATTGTTTGTTTGTATCGCCAATTGCGAAAGTGGCGATCGCCAGCGGAATCTCTGCAATGTACGTATAGTTACTTACTCAAGAAACAACATAGCGTGGTTATAATCTGGCAGGTTCTTCTTCCCGTCAACGCTATCCAGAAATTTGTCCAGAGCTTCCAACGTACTGCGGCTATTCACACGATAACGCGTATGTCTCGCCAGTTTGTTGCTATCTATAAACGATAGGTCTGTGGGCGTCTGAAATAATGTCATACAGTGAAACCTCTCTAAGCTGGACACCCTGTGAGGCACCCAGGGTGTCCGGTTTAGAGAGGTTCCACTGTAAATCAGGCATATAATCATTCTGGGATATTCTTATAACGTGTATGTCTCGCCAGTTTGTGGCGGTCTATAAACGGGAAGTCTGTGGGCGTCTGAAAGATGGTTATACACGTGAATGTAATAGCTGATAGTTCCAAGTCTGCTGGCGTCTGAAATATGGTATACATATACGTGTAATAACTGTTTATTCCAAGACTGTAGGCATATATAAAGTTAATATGGCTGTGTATGCACATTTAGTAATTCATTGTCATATAATTCCAGCACAAAGATATTTACACAATTCCCTAACATTTAATTGGCCCGTAGCAAGTCTCTGTCCACAATTTATATCCCAGTAAACTCCCACGCCGAACTACTTTCCGTAACCGTGAGGAGCATTTAAAATAATTCTTAAGAAAACGGAAAATAAACACATTTTCTTGATGAATTTATTTCAAATGCTGGAATTATAAGGAATGAATGACCTTTTTGTGGAATTTATCGGGGATATAAACGCGGAAATACTGGACGAGGCTTTTCCAAGTTTATACCCCGATAAATTCCACAAAAATGCCATTCATTCCTATAAGCGTTCATTAGTTTACATGTACATGAAACGTCATTACATGTAAATTGTTCCATTTTTGCTTGTTTGTTGATGTTTGTGTGTTTGTTGTTAAACCCCCCAGCTTACGAAGTATGTCGAGGGGTACATAGTTTATAGTTTTCGTAATTCCGTCCTTCAGTGTGTCCGTCCGTTTGTCCATCCGTCCGACGTCAAAGTTTGTATGTGTCGGTCCAGGTGGCGGCCGGGGGTATCTATGAGTCCCGGATCACTGTCTCTAGTTGTTGTTTTTTTTGCATTTCGCTACTACATGTATTTGCGGTTGCGGATACTCTCGTGTTTTTTTATTTCCTTCAAGCAAACATATAAAACAATAAATGTCTGTCCGGTATTCACCTGTGGGGCGTTGAACTCACCTTTGCCACGAAATAGCCAGCTAACCGGATCTTTATCGTCAAATCTTTTTGTGAAATTGACGCGTATCTCATATTTATCTGTGAATAAATAAGTAGTGTATCTTACATGAGTGATGATTTAATATGATATTTATTTAACGAGTTGAGAAGAAATGAGGCTATGTCGAGTTTCTTCTGGAATCAGTCAACGAGTTTAATAAATATTATAATAAATAAACACAAATATAATGCTATCTGCAGCGGCGTAATTTGCATATTTATTACACTAGTGTATTATGACTTTATTACACTGTGTTATTCCACTGTGAAAGTCCGGTTTACGCAATAAATAGGGATAACATGGCCTGGTTGCTCAATTTTTTTTAACTGTTATATCATTAACATTGTAAACCTCTGTTAGCTGAACGGACTGTTAAATCTTTAACAGTGTAATCCTCTCTTAGCTTAGTGGACTGTTAAATCCATAACAATCCACACCTCTGTTAGATTAGTGAACTGTTAAATCATTAACAGTGTAAACCTCTGTTAGCTTAACGGACTGTCAAATCCTTAACAATACACGCCTCTGTTAGATTAGTGGAATGTTAAATCATTAACATTTAAACCTCTGTTAGCTTAGTGGACTGTTAGATCCTTAACAATACACACCTCTGTTAGATTAGTGGACTGTTAAATCATTAACATTGTAAACCTCTGTTAGCTTAGCGGGCTGTTAAATCATTAACAATACACACCTCTGTTAGCTTAACGGGCCGTTAAATCATTAACACTGTAAACCTCTTTTAGCTTAACGGACTGTTAAATCATTAACACTGTAAACCTTAACTTAAAGGACTGCTAAACCCTTAACAGTGTAAACCACTGTTAGCTTAACGGACTGTCAAATCCTTAACATTGCATTCTTCTGTTAGCTTCGCAGACTGTTTACTACAGTGTCATCGGTTACTCCAAATGGAATCAACATCCAGTAGTATTACAGCTCAGGCTCAGCCAATCAAGCTGCTTACTTTCGAGAACAAGATTCAACTATTTTGTAATAAAAACATTGACAGTTATTGGCAATATTAGCGCAGGTAAGGGTGTAGTCACAATCTCATTGACATGATCACGTTGTTATAACAACAACAGTGGCTGAAAGTGTTGAAATCTTGCCCACTCCAAAGTAAGTATTAGTTGATTGATTCTTTAATATGTAACGGATTTTGATGAAATATGGCGCAGCAAACGCGTCTTCGTGAGCTGCATTTGGTCGTCCAGGGAGTTCGGCACAGACTTATGTCGTTTTTGCGAAGAATCGATTTCCGTGTCTACCGACACGGACATCGATTCTTCGCAAAAACGACAGAAGTTTGGGCCAAAGTACAGAGACAAGCAAATGCAGCTTAACAAGACGTGTTTGATGCTCCATATTTCATCAAAATCCGTTACGTAATAAGGACAATATAAAATAATACGTACTTTGAATCGGACGGATTCTGGAAGTTGTTGTTATTAGTACCACGTGATCATACACCTTGATTATATATTGCTACAACGTAGTCAAAATGCGGCCACTAAGCTAACAGTCATTAACAATGTTAACTAGAACATATATCATATGTTTCGCGTCGTATATCTATTAAGTATGGTTAATTAGTAATACACGACATTTTACATTAGGGAAGATGTAGATTTCTGATTTATGGCTGTGACTGGAGAAATGGGACTTATGGGTTTCGCGACCAGTGTAGATCAGATCGCAGATCGCAGATCTGGATCTGCACCGTCCGCCATTTCATCAATGAAATACTCGCCATGCTTCTAACAAGCACTATAGATCGATATCAGGCTACAGGAGCGTGCTATTTGAGCTGGAGCTTCACAGGCCATAAATATACCGTAAGTCCCATTTCTCCAGTCACAGCCACATTTATGTGTTTGGGTCCAACCTACTGCGTAGTGAGATTTCAGAACGAAGGCTAAAGCGAAACAAAGTAATTGAGACACGCGATGCGATTTTGTACATTCGGACATCTGCGTAATTTCATTAAATACGTTTACAAAATTTACAATATTTGTCATAAATAAAGTCAAACGTTGACATAATTTTCAGAGAACATGCGGAATGTAATTCCGCATGTACTCTGAAAATTGTGTCAACATTTGACGCGATTTACTGAAAATATTGTAAACTTTGTAAACGTATTTCATGAAATTACGCCTATGTCCGAAGGTACAAAATCACATATGGGCATGCACAGTGTAAACGCTCTAAATGGGACACACAGGGAATTCCCACAGGTTGCCCAGTGTATAGTGATTACGCTGAAAAGGCAGCTATATGACCAAGCCATGTCATGTCCATGGCCATTTCAATGATGAATGCCAAAAACATATTCCTCAAAAGCAATAAGTTAGTAAAACTGAAGTAGAAAGCAAACGCCTACGGTAATCTGGCCACGCGTATCAACGTTTCCGAACATTTATCAGGTAACCTGCCCTGTATTGACCGAATACGTACTGACTGATAACATAGTGTTGTATCGGCAAGCCTCGGAATTCCTACGCGTTTCCTAGCCTTGCCTGATAAACTTGATATCAAAAGACACTAACCTGGTATTCTCTATATATTGGCAATGCGTGAATATGCCAATACATATAGTCTTGCCTTGTCGAACCTACTTACTCCGTGTATCACGTGCGCGTAGTAATATCTGACTTTGGCCATGGCTGCCCTGTCCGTCTTCTCTTCCGCTTTAAATCTTAAAAAGAAACGCATAATTGCAGTATGATGAAAGTTAGTACGCACATGTTATGCATCTCTAATACGTCCGGAATGCACTGACACCATTTACATATTGTATCAGTTAGTACAAGTTGAATGTTTGTTCTATCACCTTTTATCACATATCAGGAGCCCGTTTCACTAAACTTCTTACGACTAAAATGTTCGTAAGTGCAAAATTATCATAGTCTGTAAATGTCACATTAACTATGTTTTCTTGTAAACAATTATTGGATTTACATTTATTGAGCATAGGCTGCATATGCAGCCTATGCTCAATAAATGTAAAGCCATCAATTGAAATTTCCAGACGATTCTAAATTTGCACTTGCGAACATTTTAGTCGTACGATGTTTAGTGAAACGGGCCCCAGTTTACTAGATGTTATTCGTCGATTTAAGGAACGATCATAGGCCTGATCATCATATGATTCAAACATAATTGCTTCCTAACTGTGATGTAATATATCAGGGATTCCGCTGGCGATCGCCACTTTCGCAATTGGCGATATAAATAAACAATTGACGATAAAAAAATTACAATTTTCGAAAAAAAAAAAAAGCGGAATCCCTGATATATGTATTACATATATGTGAACATTTCCTTGTTGCTATATCCTATGCGGCGAATGGAGTTGCCATCTCGGCCATCTTTGTATCTACATGTCATCAGTCAGTTTCTTGTAGCGTCTGACACATACAGCAAACATATGACATATAGACTAATACATGTTGGTACAACATGTAGCAATGATAATCATTTACAAAGTGATATTATCACTTAGCTCATACCAATATATATGATTGATACATCGGTTATACAGTTTGTCATTTCCAAATGTACAATGGCCATGCTTCACTGTGGAAATTATCAGTAGCCGATTTCACCAACATTGCAAAGTATACTTATCTAGCAAAGTATACTTTGAGGCAGAACTTTTCAATTTTAGGTTAAATTTATTAATTTTTATTATACTGAATTTATTACATTGTCACAGCCATGTTGGCTGTGATAATGTAATAAATTCAGTATAATAATTCTGCATACTTTTAATCATCAAATATATGCAGTTGTTAGTTGTATATGAAATAATGCATTTCAGTAAAAATAAATGATTACTCCCTCAAAGTATACTTTGCTAGAAAAGTATACTTTGCAATTTTGATGAAATAGGCTACAGGTCACCCCATTTTACCACATAACGATACCTTTATGATAGCAACACACGTACGTATAAATTATTTAGAGATGTCTGTGCTAGGCCATACTAATTTCTAAATTTGCGAAAAGGATATCATGTTGTTGTTTCTTTTTTTGTGGCATATTAAATTGCCAAAACATGACTTAACCCTTTCAACCCTAAGGAACTGGAATGGACTGTGATAGGCTAATGTTCCGACCAATCCAATAGTCACAAAATGATTTTCAGATTCGTCCATTTATGAAAAGGGTGTGTTTTTGTTCTAAGAAATATTAAAATTACTTTCAAAAAGTGGAGATCCTGATGAGACGGCTCGTTACGAGCCGGCTCATCTGGATCTGCACTTTTTGCATAAACCGATATAGCGGGATTTCGGGTTCAAAGGGTTAAGTATGCAAATACATTGTACATGTATATGCAAAAATCGGACATGCAACTTACTTCTTATACACACTGTAGTCAATAACACACAGGACATCTACGCAGTTTCCGGTCACGTGCTTTCCGGTTCGTGGTTGTTGTTGTTTCTTCTTGTATCGACTACCAGCTTGCAATGTCGGTTTCCGAGGCTCGTACTTGCGTCTATCTTAAACGGAAATGAAAACATTTGACTCATACACCACCGCTTGCGTTAATATTGCCACACTTTCGACGTTTCAAAGCATCTACTGACACTATCAACGCGCAATCAAGCATTTTCAACGCATTTGTAAGGCTCTGATGAGAAGTTTAGTTTAGGGGGTACACGACAACTAGACTGACATGTCGGTGACCGCATAATTTCTTTCCGCTGTTTAAAATAACAGAAAATAAATATAATACATGTGACGTAATGCTGACGTCACATCTGTATAACATTTTACATCACCCTGTTCAGTCTCTGGATTTAGCTGCTGTGAATTTAGCGAATTTAGATGTACCCACTCGGTAGGCAAAACATGTTCTCGAAATCAGAGACATCATCTGAGCCAGTTTCTGGCAAAATAAACATTCATTCACCATTACCACACGTATTGAATGGCATTATTATACATTTCATATCAGACGTAAATTTCCACACTTATGTCAGGGGCGATAGCCGTGTTTCCTTGCAATGTTCGATTATACCGTTTACATTTCATATCAGACGTAAATTTCCACACTTATGTCAGGGGCGATAACCGTGTTTCCTTGCAATGTTCGATTATACCGTTTACATTTCATATCAGACGTAAATTTCCACACTGATTTCAGGGGCGATAGCCGTGTCTCCTTAAAATGTTCAATTATACCGTTTACAACCCATTACATTCGGAACAAACCGAACATTTTTTTAAATATTTTATTTTTTATTGTTGTTATTTCTCATTGAAAGTATATGTTGTGAGC
This sequence comes from Conchocele bisecta, assembly GCA_029237695.1. NCBI lineage: Eukaryota > Metazoa > Mollusca > Bivalvia > Lucinida > Thyasiridae > Conchocele > Conchocele bisecta. Next base: position 62,551,378 of record CM055280.1, read on the forward strand.
ACTCATTTGAACCGGCTCTACGAGACGGTTCAAATGGTGGTCGCAACATATACTTTTAAGCACAGATAAAGAAAATAGTTATGATTTACTAACAAAAATGACGTATCCTCAGCATGAAATGGCTAGCAAAAATGTAAGAAACGTACGAACTACGTTTGCTGTCCATCTCTTTCTTATCACGTGATCCTTGGAGAGGTCACGTGGGTCCGCAGCTGGCGCAAACTCGTAAGTTCCATTTTCCGATGTAGCGACGCCGTTCTGCAAATATAAACTTGATTTTATTATAACGTCCACTTGAATTAATTTATTCACCAGCGGACCGTACACGCCTGATTGTGTGGAGGGAATTTGTCACTGGTACCATACCTTTCCATGATATGCATGTACCAAGGTGCATGATCACGTGGTTACAACAACAACAACAATCACTGAAACCTCCAGAATCGCATCCGGTACGTATTATGTTACATTGTCCTTATTATGTAACAGATTATAATGAAATATCAATCGAACGGGTCTTGTTAAGCTGTATTTGGTGGTATCGGTACTTTGGCCCAAACTTCTGTCGTTTTACGAAGAATCGATTTCCGTGTTTACTGTCAATACTGATACGGAAATCGGTTTTTCACAAACACGACATGAGGATATGCCGAGGTCCCGGGACCACCAAATGCAGGACATTGAGACGCGTTTGCCGCGCCATGTTTCATCAAAATCCGTTGCATATTAAGGAAAATATCAAATAATATTTATTTTAGAGTGGGCACGCTTTCAACACTTTCAGACATTGCTGTTGCTGTGGTAACCATGTGATCATGCACCATACGGTTTGAAGATTTGTTATCTCTTATTTCGCCATGGTACTTGCTCTCCAAGAATGTCAGAACATATTTTGGAACTGTACGAGTGAATGCTCTGACAACAACGCATAACGAGATGAACGTCGACATTGTAAGCCAGGGGGCCGTTTCACTAAACTTCGTAAGACTAAAATGTTCGTAAGTGCAAAATTATGATAGTCTGTAAATATCACATTAACACTGTTTTCTTGTAAACAATTATTGGATTTACATTTATTGAGCATAGGCTGCATATGCAGCCTGTGCTCAAGAAATGTAAATCCATAAATTGAAATTTACAGACGAACTTAAATTTCAACTTACGAACATTTTAGTCTTAAGAAGTTTAGTGAAACGGGCCCCAGTTCTATATGTGTGTCTGTGACTGAAGAAATGGGGCTTATGGATTTTATGACTAGGGTAGCTCCTGATCAAATAGCACACACCTGCATCATGATACAGGTAAATATTGCTTGTTAGCAGCTTGACGAGTGTTTCATTGATGGAATGGCGAACAGTGCAGATCCTGATCAGACTGTGCGGATGCACAGGCTGATAAGGATCTACATTTGTCGTAAAACCCATAAGCCGAATTTCTCCAGTCACAGCCACATATAAGTATGTTTCAGATAGTTGTGATATAGGTAATATAGCAACGATCGTACTGTCGAATGTATATTAATAAAACATGTTCTTCTTAACCCTTACTACGCTGAATTAAATGCTGTCGTCTACTGGAAATGTTTTATTTTCAATATTTCTCGACAAAAACCTGGTTTTGACAGCACATGAGAATCGTCTCCACTGGAGACGATTCTCATGTGCTGTCAAAACCAGTTTTGTGTTAAGAATTAAAGTAAAAATGAAAAACAGCAGACGGCAATTTCCGTCAACAGCGTAGGAAGCGTTAATCATCCAAACAAAACTGGCGATGTTTCATCAATGTCATAATACAAAAGTAATGTAATATTTTTCTGTGACTCAACTTCGAATGTTCGGCATACGAAGCGTTTATTATTGATGTGCGTGACGTACATTATTGATATAGTATACAAAAGCATAACTTACCAGTCTAATTGTGCCGTTCTTATTGGATATCGCCACTGCCAGGCTGTGGTCAAGATCATGGTAGAAATGTACACCCTGCAACGAACAACACGACACGTACAGCATTGTAACTCGCTGTTCATTGAACGAATGCATGCTGAATAATAACACATTGGTCTAAACATGACACATGATTCAACGAAAACCATGTAATGTTTTTCGATCTTCTAGCATTAAACGTGAAATACGTGAAAACTGGCAAACCAGATTCATCTCGGAAACGGTAAGAATTCCTCGGCGAGCCTCGGAATTCCTACGCGTTTCCAAGCCGTATCTGATAAACTTAATGTCGAAATACACTTGACGGGTAGTCTCTATATACATGTACATGTACGCGGATTAGTTAACCCTTTGAACCCAAAAGGCCGCTATATCGACGTCTCATCAGGATCTGCACTGTTTGAAAGTAATTTTCATATTTTTGAGAACAACAAATACCCCCTATTTATAAATGGAATAGTCTGAAAATCATTTTGCGATGATTGGATTGGTTGTAAAATTAACATATCGCAGCCCATTCCAGTTACTTAGGGGTGAAATGGTTAACATAATGGTAAACATTTTCTACATGCACTGCACAATACTGTGCTGCAACTAATATTTACGAAGGGTGTTCATATTATACCCGGACAAGTTTCATAAGTGTTGGGTCAATTGTCTGAAAATGAGCATAAATGATTATTTATGAATACCGCATCGATTTCTTTTTTTATTCATAACTCATCATTAGTGTCGCATTTGTATCAGTTTTGGGTAAAGTCCATAAGTTCCACTGATCTCTTTATGAATTAGACCGCACTATACTACACATGATTGAATAAAGGGCCTGCCTGTTTTTTCCACTGGCCCCTTCAATATATAGTTTGTGATTTGGGCGGCACTAGGGATTGTCCGTGTTTTTGGACCAACATATACACTATGTGATAACAGAGATCCAGATAAATAAATACCCAATTAAAATTGCCAAAAACTCAATTGAAATCAGAAGTAGCGAGTATCAAAAAGCAATAAATATTTTGTGGTACCTTTACCATGCTGCAGAAAACAATAAACAGACCACAAACATAGCATATTTTTTCTTATTTTCATTGAAAACACATTTTGGTATTTCATTAGAATTGTCTCCAAGGAGACAATTCTAATGAAATTCCAATACGTGTTTTCATTTCGAAGCAAACTATTCAATAATTGCTGCCTGTTGATGTAAACAGTAGTGTCATTTTATTTTACCAAATTAAAATTTTGAAGTACCCAATTGCTTCAGAAATGATGGAGTGACAATACTCAATTACTAATTCCTTATCTGGAGCCGTGTACTACTCACCTTTTCTTTTCCGTATTCACACACCATCTGCCTCCCCTCCAGGAAACACATGGGCGAATTGAGATCAATATTTGGATTGCGGTATAAGGGATGATAGTCCTGGCTCGGGTCTGGCCGGAAGTAATACTGAACGGTGTCGATGATGTCATCGTTGTCGTGGTGACTGTCGTACGTGAGGTATTCGTGATCGAGATCTATGATGCCATCTAAATCTGAAATATATGACATTCGTTGTCATGGTAACTCACTCGTACGTGAGGTATTCGTAACGGATATCTCAGATGGCATCTAAATCTGAAAGATGAGGTATTCGTGGTCGAGATCTACGATGCCATCCAAATGATTCTGCGCGCATGCAATACATATAATCTAGCATTCGTGATGATTTAATATGACATATGTTAACCTTATTGTAGGATTTCCTAAGAAAAGATGCTATTAAGATAAGACACATAGCCTTTTTTCTTATGATATCAATACACTCGTTTAATAAATATCATATTGAATCACCACTTATATGAGATCCTCTATTTAACTATTACTTCACGTGGGATACTGACTCATATGACATAACATATGGTTACCGATTGGTGAGGTGCCAGCTACTTAAATAAATGGTATCAATTGACAAACTAGTTTGTGGTGCCAGGCATAAACGGTACAAGCTACTTTTCAGGACTTCCGTAGAGTATCTCGTACGTCAGAACAGACTGTACCTTTCAAAAGCGATCTCACTGTGGTAGACTCGCGTTTTGTGGAAATAGTAATACCAAAATGCTAAGTAATTGGACGCACTTGTAAGAAACAAACCGCAATGTGTAGCTATAATGAACTTGTGAATGTTGTTTTGCGCCCAGAGCAAGTCGACTATTAATGCTATGTCAGTGTGCCTGTTCCACTGCCCTCGTTTAGGGGGCAAATATGTACAGCATGACCGCATACGTGATATGGAGGGAATTCGAAGAAACAATGATATATAACGAAACCTCATCAAACTGGGCTTAGACAAACGATACAATATACAATTAATAATGAATATATAGAGGATATTCATATTTTTGCAACGAATATGACATATGTTCATCGAGTGGTGTGAAATATCCATATTTCACGAGTGCCGTCAGGACATTTCACACCACTCGATGAACATATATGTCATATTCGTTGCAAAAATATGAATATTATATTTATTATATACCGCTCCATGGAAATTAGCAGTTTTTAAACTGTATACGGTAATGAATGTGTATTTGCAGCCTATTCTAAATACAGAATATGAATATAGATAGCGGAAGTAGTCGTATTTTCACCGGAAGTTGTTTATTTCATCGATGAGAACATATGACTTATTTACATCGTATACCTATGTATTTCATGGGTAGGTATATAATAAACATTAGTATTCGTGATAAATATTAACCCTATCAAAGTTAGACACAATGTATTTGTAGGGCGTGTGTTTTCTAGAGGGTCCAAAGCAATACATGGGCGTGTTTCTTTCCGTCAACGCCATACATTAGGCGAGTCGGCACAATGACAATTGAACATTACTGCGCAATCTGCCAATAGCAAAGATTATGGTCGCCAGCCAGTCAACAATTATGACACAAAATTAGAATCTATTGGGAGCTTGCGAATGGGTAATTTACCAATGGGGCTCATTCTTAACGAAATCCCGATATACATGGTTTGATACCCATTATAAGAGTAGTATGATTAGTACTAATCATATTATTATTCGGTTCTGGAGTTAAGTAAGTAATTCGGATATGGTGAGGAATTGGCACTAGATCAGGTTATTATAATTACAGAAATGAATATAATGTATACTATTTATATAAATATTATATTTATGTAAATATTCAGTTCTGATTTTGGTATCACCCACCACGCATCATATCGGGTGAAATACGTGATTATATCCCCTTATCCCGGCCTAAAATGGCCTTAGCTGTTCGAATGCCGTTAAGCACCATTAAATAATAAATAGTATACATTTCACCAATACATTCCACTAAGGTGAATTCAGTAATGGCGAAATATGTGGCTGTGACTGGATAAATAGGCGTATGGCTCGTGTGACCAGTGTAGCTCCTACTCAAATAACACTCTCATGTAGCCTATATACGATATGTATTGCTTGTTAGAAGCATGGCGGGTGTTTCATTAATGGCAAACAGTGCAGATCCTGATCAGACTGTGCGGATGCACAGTCTGATCTGGATCTACACTGGTCGCAGAACCCATATGCCCATTTTCACAGTCACCTATGAGTACGTGAATATATACTTGGTCAGTATTTACACATACATGTCGTATGTACATGGAAAAACGGAATGCGGATTTTTTTTGTCAGCCAGCGGCTTATGTAAAAACGCAATAAGTAATGAAATAAGATAACAACATATTTTCGCATTCTATGTTTTGTTTACATGGAGCAATAAATGTAAGTTACATTTCGGCTACCTTGGTAGCAGTTTCGTTCACGTCCGTGGTGTGGACATGTGATGAGCGCCATTATTAACGTTGTGATACCGATGAACGGCACAATATTTGAAATCATTAACGAATCTACCAAATTATATAATTCAATCATATAATTATATATTCTATATATAGACAATTGTATGCTATACATATAGGGAACGTACAATCAACAACATGTGACACAGTCATCTAATGTGCTTCATGTACAGTCCGGATTTCCAAAACGCAAGTCGGACTGTTCGTCCCAATAATTGGAGGAACCGTCCCGGGTGAAACGTCCCGGGTCGAACAGTCATTGGCACGAGCAATTTTAGTGGCGAACTGTCATTGGTACGAACGAGCCCGTAGCCCGTAGCCCGTGTACGTACATGTAGCTCGTTGGGGATTTCTTATTTTGCCGTCAAAATCACGAAATGCGGATTAAAGGAACTAAATCAGAAATATCGATGTCAAGACATATTTTACCTTGAGTTTATGTTGTGTATTGTGCTTCCTTGAGCATTATGGTTATTAAAGGTACATGCCCACTCAGTAGGCACAATATGTTCTTTATATGAATTAAATAAGTGTATAATCGTGTCACTAGTCCACCAGTTCTAAACATTACGATACAGATATAATCATTTAGTAATATGTATTTTACTGATAGTGACTCGCGGTGGTATCAGGCTATTTTCATATGCAATTGAGGCATGTTTTTATTTTATTATTTATACTAATTAAATGCGTTAATTATTTTCGACAGATTATAAAGTATGACCATTACACATCAAAAAATAAATATAGAGAATAAATAGTAACGTCCGTTAACATTTTAAGGAAACACGATTATCGCCCCTGAAATTTTACGTCTAATATAAAATGTATAATAATGCCAATCAATGCGTGGGCTAATAGTGAATGAATGTTTATTTTTCTAGAAAATGTCTCAGATGATGTCTCTGATATACAGAACATGTTGTGCCTACTGGGTGGGCATGTACCTTTAAGTTTCCTCTGTACGTGAAGTAGAAACGATGATGAATACGCATACACAACCGCCTGCGTTAATCTGGTCAAGATGATGAATGTTTCTGAACATATACTGGCAATGCTAACTCGCAATCAAGCAGTTTGATTGTCTGAGCCTGAGCTGTAGCACAGCTCAGGCTCAGACAATCAAGCTGCTTGATTCCAATCACAATATTCAAGATATTAACAGGTATTGGCAAGATTAGCGCAAGTTAGGTTGTGTTGTACGGCCATTGGCCTGGTGAACAATAGTTCTCGTCAAACTTAGCCCATATTTCTATGATATCATTTATTACAACCCGTGGCCCGTGAAAATGACACAAAAGACCACACGTTTATATCAAGTTGGTAATGATTACATAACGACTGTGTCGCCCGTTCTAAGCGCGGTTGTATGTACCGGTTGTCATGGCGCCGTGTCAAACGTCACCCGAGGTGGTGCGATGACGTACGGGCACCTGTCACCGACTACCAGCGGTCGTTAATTAGCAACAGTGACACATACAATTGAATTGTAAACGCGGACGTGAGGTAACTGTCGTTCTATTGCAGTTAAAGGTACATTCCCACTCAGTAGGCACAAGCTGTTTTTTAAATCAGAGACATCATCTGATACATTTTCTGGCAGAATAAACATGAATTCACCATTACTACACCTGTTGATTGGCATTATTATACATTTGATATCGGACGTAAATTTCCACACTGATATCAGGGGCGATAACCATGTTTCCTTAAAATGTTAACGGAGATTACTATTGTTCTGTATTTAGTTGTATGTGCAATGATCATACAGGTGACGCATTTAATCAGTAAAAATAATACAAAAATTATCATGCCTCATTTGCATATGAAAATAGCCTGATACCACCGCGCGTCACTATGAGTAAACTAAATATTACAAAATGATTATATATGTATAGCGGGCACTGGCGGAATAGTGACACAATTATACACTCAGTTAATTCTTGTAAAGAACAGTTTATGCCTACTGAGCTGAGTGGGTATGTACTTTTAAACTCATGTACTCAACCGCCTGCGTTAATCTTGTCACAATGCCAACGTTTCTAAGCATCTATTGGCAATATCAGCTCGCAGTCAAGCAGTTTGATTGGCTGTGCCTGAGCTGCAACACAGCTCAGGCACAGCCAATCAAGCTGCATTTTTTCAAGCACAATATTCAATTATTCAGTAAACAAGACATTGACAAATATTGGCATTATTAACGCAGGCGGCAGTGTATCTCAGATGATATATCAGATGTCCAATACATATGTGACATTTCGCTGACCTGTATCAACCAACACATTTCATTCTCACGAATTCCAGAACTGCCAACAGATAATTTGGTTATGCATTTTCGCTATGTACTTACCGGTAAGGCTAATTATGAAATCAAATTATTGTTATGCCCCCCCCCCCACCCCAGACCCAATTGGTGCCGGGAGCATATAGCGTTATGCGTGTCATTCCGTCCGCCCGTACGTCCGAAGTCGTTTCCGCGTGATAGCTTGAATACAGTGGGGTCAACGTTTAAGTGCACACACGAACGAACACAACAGGTTGGAACGAACCTGTCGTGTTCGTTCGTGTGTGCACTTACACGCTGACCCCACTGTATGTATTGCTCGATGTTCCCCATACCTCATATGTGCATTGGTATCGATCAGGGGGACACCTACGTGTTTTGATAGTGGGGTTAGTTGCTCCAAGTTCCAGGTCACCTGCGCTAAAAATAGATTTTCCGCACGATAGCTTATATGTATTATCATTGCACCACTAAAAACCGTTATGATTCACAAACTGTGCTTCTGGATACAGGTACAGTGGGCATGCATTACCAAATCATCTCCTCTGTTTATTGCAGTCTATATATGGTGGTATGTAATACAATCAAATACTAACTACTCGGAATTTTATCAAATAAAATGTTGCGTTTTGATGATATATGCCATTTACCGTCGATAACGGGAAAATAAAACACAATATGAATATCTGAAAGATCTTATGTGAATGGAGATATAATAAAGTGGAGCTTCTTTAACCCTTTCACCCCTAAGTAACTGGAATGGATTTTGATATGTTAATTGAGCAACCAATCCAATTATCACAAAATTATTTTCAGACTAGTCCATTTATTAAAAGGGGTTTTTTTTTTGTTCTAAAAAATTAAAATGACTTTAAAAAAGTGCAGATCCTGATGAGACGGCTCGTTACGAGCCGGCTCATCTGGATCTGCACTGTTTGCATAAACCGCTATAGCGGGCTTTCGGGTTCAAAGGGTTAAACCGGACATCACGAAAACATCAGCGATCATATTTTTGAGGGTGTCTTGGTCATTTATATCATGTGATAATGCCTGTTCATGATCACATAGCACACAGATACGGCTCAGAATAATCAAATGCCGGTGTCCGGTGTCGGATGTCCTGTTTAGAGAGGTTTCACTGTATCAGGCCAGATATGAAGCCCGCGATCAGCGGTAATCGAAGGATATTAAACAAAGGACAAACGCTCACACTGCGATTGGCCATATACGGTCATTGGACTCACGGGCAGGCTCGAACCCAGTTGACCGTACCATCGCTCTACCGACTGTCCGAGCCGGGTACAGACATACACTTCCTCACCCCCACCCCCACTCTCCATACTAAGCTAGACATACAGTATCGTGCATGTACTCAAATCCCCTCACCAAAACCCTCTACCCCCACAAAATTGAAATTCATCGCCGAGTCAGATATTTTGCAAGGTGGACGGATTAGCTCAGTCGGTAGAGCGTCGGAATGCGGATCGGGAGACCCCGGGTTCGTCGGGTTCTCGACCGCTGCAAATGGCAGATTTGGTGTGTCCTTCGGCAAGACAACTTCGTGCTAGCCTGGTCCTATCGGATGGGGACTTAAATAGTCAGTCCCGACATGCAAGCTCATCTAGCCAGTGCCGTCGTTAAATCAAAGCATTTATATTTCATTTAGTTATTTTGTGGAACGAAGCTATTATACTATACTTCTGAAAATCCAAGTATACAAGTTCATGCACTTGTTACACTGCCGCCTGCGCTAATCTTGCCATATGTGTCAATTATGTTTCAAAATACAATTTGGTTCAATATTGTGCTTGCAATCAACAAGCTTGATTTGGTGAACCTGAGATGTGCTCAACCAATCACACTGCTTGATTGCGCGTTGATATTGCCAATAGCGGTTCAGAAACGTTGACATCGTGGCAAGATTATAGAGAATAGTATGTTAGTGCCGTGAATGGGTAAAAATATCTGGCAAGGCTCAGGAAACGGGATGGGCGAGGCTCTGCCGAGCACATCCCGTTTCCGTGCCGCGCCAGATATTGTTTCCCATTCACGGCACTAACCTACTATTCTAGTTATCCCGTCAACACCTACAAATGGCTGTAAAATGCAAAAATTGTATTGACTGGATATCAAAAATGTTTCACGGCACCGTGTTTCACGGCACATACGCACTGTGTTGACGGGATAAAACGCAGTTCAGGCCCAACCAATCACACTGCTTGATTGCAAGTTGATATTGCCAATATATGTTCAGTAACGTTGACATCTTGGTAAGATTAACGGAGGCGGCTGTGTATTTTAATATTATTCTGAAAATTAAATTATACATGTATTTGTTTTAACCAAATCTATAGAATATCTAGTATCTACCGTTAGTTTAACCGAATTTTCTGGCTGTCGCGCATAGCGAATAAATCGCCCTACGTGACAGCCAGAAAATTCGGGTTACCGTTATTGTACAATAATGTTCAATGTATTGTGACGAGAAGCAGATTGTGTTAACCCTTAGCCTGCTGAATGAAATGTTGTCGTCTGCTGTTTATGTTTTATTTTCCAGGGCAAAATATAAAGCAACAGCAGACGACAGTTTTCGCGATCATCAGGCTTAGGGTTAATACATTTAATTGAATTAAATTGCTCAACGTTTATAATGAGCCGTCTCTTGTAATTCGTTTATAATTGCAATTGTGCATGTACCTTTGTTTTATTATTACTATTTATCCCGCCAACACAGTGCGTATGTGCCGTGAAACACGGTGCCGTGAAACATTTTTGATATCCAGTCAATACTATGTTTGCATTTTACAGCCATTTGTAGGTGTTGACGGGATAAATAGAATAGTAGGTTAGTGCCGTGAATGGGAAAAAATATCTGGCGCGGCACGGAAACGGGATGTGCTCGGTAGAGCCTCGCCCATCCCGTTTCCTGAGCCTTGCCAGATATTTTTTTCCCATTAACGGCACTAACCTACTATTCTCTTATCTATTTTCCTTATTTCTGAACCAAAGTATATGTTGTGACCACTCATTTGAACCGTCTCGGCGAGACGGTTCAAATGAGTGGTCACAACATATACTTCTGATGAGAAATAAAGAAATTCTTGAGCCTTGCCGGATATTTTTCCCATTCACGGCACTAACCTACTATTCTCTATCTATTTTATGATGTACAGTTAATAAACAATGTATCTAACTGTACCAGATTATATAAATGCAACACGCAGTCGGGATGGTTGTAATTAATCCTGTTAATAATACTTATAGCACTACCTGTTTGCTCTTATTAGTAACGTTTGTTTGTTTGCTTGTTTATTATAGGAATGAATGACCTTTTTGTGGAATTTATCGGGGTATAAACTTGGAAAAGTCGCGGGAATACTGGACGAAGGCCGGAAGGCCTCGTCCAGTATTCCCGCGACTTTTCCAAGTTTATATCCCCAATAAATTCCACAAAAAGGCCATTCATTCCTTATAATTCCAGCATTTGAAATAAATTCATCAAGAAAATGTGTTTATTTTCCGTTTTCTTAAGAATTATTTTAACTGCGCCTCACAGTTATGGAAAGTAGTTCGGTGTTGGAGTTTACTGGGATATGAATTTTGGACAGAGACTTGCTACGAGCCAATCAAATGTTAGGGAATTGTGTAAATATGTTTCTGCTGGAATTATTGGTGTTTAATGGCCTATCAACAGCTAATGTCATTTAAGGCCGGGCAAACGGGTTCGATCCCGCTTTAACTTGCTGCATTGGGGAGAAAATCCCAAAATCAGAACGGGATATTTACATCGAGAAAAAATGTATTCAACTCTGAAATTATAATAACATGACCTGGTACCAGGTCCATACCACACCAAAGTCACTTGGACCCTTCACCTAGAATAGGATTACGAATAATCGTAATACTCACATAAGGGGTATAACCAGATTCAACTGTCACATACAAAATGCCAAAGACGTATGTGAGGGCGAAACCAGGTCTCCAGTTGGAATTCCTGTAAGAAAGAATGCCCCTGTGCAGGCACCGGGGCGGGATCAACTGATCCTGAGAATAGTGCTGCAGTAGCCATTGCTTGTCGTAAAAGGCGACTAAACTGGCTTAACGATTGGGTTCATACTTTCCGGAACCCACTATACCGGATTTGGCCCTCATGTACATTTTTGGCTTTCTTGTATGTGAGAGTTGAGTCGGGCTATGCCCCATATATAAAAGTAAGATTAGCGCTAATCCTATTACTTTTAGGGGATGGGATAAATGATGCTGGTGTGGCGAGGGCCTGGCACCAGATCAGGTTGTTCTAATTTCAGGACTGAATATATATTTTGATTGTAAATATTGAGTTCTGAAGTTGGGATTTACCCCCCTTGGACAGGTGGATATGGGACTCGACCCCGTTGACCCGTCTGCGTGTAGACTCCCTGAGGCTTGTACCTCTATGTCAGAAAAGCGGACGTTAAACCCTATTCACTCACTCACTCACTGTAAGAAAGAATCCCGATCGTTAAATTACCCATCGCATGCTGCCACCTGCCACCCACCTTATTAGTAATGTGTGCATCGTGAAACTATATCTATATTGTCTAACAAGAGCATTACAGTGTGTTGAAACTACTGCATTTTCCTCATGTTTTCTTCCGACAAATGCTTGGCTGTAAAATATTTTGAATCTAAAAATTATTTGTTTCGGTTTACCATCAAAGCATCGGCACGCGACCTGCGGGCCGCGGCCATCTATAGTCTGTTTCACGAAAGCTGCCCAAATTTTACGGCCATGTAAACAATTCAAAAACAATATTTGTTTCGATAATATTAAATTAAAGGAAAATTTAAGAATGTGCCTTCTTTTTATTTCACGGGACACGACCCCGTTGACCCGTCTGCGTGTAGACTCCCTGAGGCTTGTACCTCTATGTCAGAAAAGCCTATAAACCCTATTCACTCACTCACTCACTCTTTTTATTTCGTGAAATTTGGTCAAATATTGATTTTATTACGACAAATTGATTTGTCTATGGGAATTTAACATGGGGGAAAAATGTAGAGGAGTTGTGGGGGGGGGGGGGGGGCGGGGGGGAGTCAAAAAACGAAACACTTTAGAAATTGACTCCGAAACCTAGCTAGATGGCTTGGATATGATCTAACTAAGAAAACAAAAGTTAAATTTTAAAAATCGGTCCAGTAGTTCTAAAATTCAAAAAAAAATCCCCATGTTAAATCCCCATAGACATCTTCACTCCGTGAAGATGTCTATGGGGATTTAACATGGGGACATTTTGTTTTCGCAATAAAATCAATATTTGACCAAATTTCACGAAATAAAAAGAAGGCACATTCTTAAATTTTCCTTTTATTTAATATTATCGAAACAAATATGGTTTTTGAATTGTTTATATGGCCGTAATATTTGGGCAGCTTTCGTGAAACAGACTATAGTTTACATGATGAAATTCAAAACTTATTTATTTTATTGTGAAAGCTCCTAAACCGGGCTTGATATGATAGCTTTGAAATGATCTAACAAAGAAAACGAAAGTTGGATTTTGACCATCGGTTCACAAATTCTAAAAGTGGTTAAAACATATGTTTAGCCCCTATGTTAAAATCCCATAGGAAAGTGTTTGTTTTGCCAAAAAAAAATCAATATATATACGAAGGGAGACTTTTTGTTATTGATGTAAAGTACTTAAATTTAATTATAGCAACAAGTACGTCGGCAACAATACGTGGGGTAATGGTGTATAGCGTGCGCTCGCAATTGTTAGAACTGGTGGAGTAGTGAAACAATTATACACTTATTTAATTCATATAAAGAACAATGTGTGCCTATTGAGTGGGCATGTACCTTTAATGCTTAATCTCTGTGAAATCATCAAGTATTTGCTACACATATAATGCTGACATTATTGTGTATTTGCAGTGTGAAAGCATATTTGTGTCTGTGAATGGACACATTGGGGCTTATGAGTTTTGCAACCAGTGTAGATCCAGATCAGCCTGTGCATCCGCACAGTCTGATCAGGATCTGCACTGGTCGCCATTCAATGGGTTTAATAGCAACATAGCTGTGTGCTATGCGATCACGAACATATATTATCACCTGCGATAGATGGCCAAGAAACTCATCAATATTGGATCACATGTATTGTATTGGTGTCCGGTTTAGAGAGGTTCCACTGTATGGTCTATTGCATTTCAGGGTGCGACTATTTATTATCAGGCAGTTTGTATTTGGTCGATGTGCAGCGAGTTGCCCGCTATATGTGCATGTGACTGGAGAAATGGGGCCTATAGGTTTTGCGACCAGTGTAGATCCAGATCAGCCTGTGCATCCGCACAGTCTGATCAGGATCTGCACTGGTCGCCATTCAATGGGTTTAATAGCAACAAGTACGTCGGCAACAAAACTTTGGAACAGACAGTAATGGAATTAGAGAATAGTAGGTTAGTGCCGTGAATGGGAAAAATATCCGACAAGGCTCAAGAATTTCTTTATTTCTCATCAGAAGTATATGTTGTGACCACTCATTTGAACCGTCTCGCCGAGACGGTTCAAAGGAGTGGTCGTCACAACATATAACTCATTTGAACCGTCTCGCCGAGACGGTTCAAATGAGTGGTCACAACATATACTTTGGTTCAGAAATAAGGAAAATAGATAGAGAATAGTAGGTTAGTGCCGTGAATGGGAAAAATATCTGGCAAGGCTCAGGAAACGGGATGCGCGAGGCTCTGCCGAGCACATCCCGTTTCCGTGCCGCGCCAGATATTTTTTCCATTCACGGCACTAACCTACTATTCTATTTATCCCGTCAACATTACAAATAGCTTTAAAATGCAAAACATAACCCCAGCCGCATCTCCAAATCGTATTGATAGGATATCAAAATTGTTTCACGGCACATACGCACTGTGTTGACGGGATAAAATTGAAACTACGCAACTCACCTTTTTGCAGTGGAAGCACACTTCCAGTTATCACACGTAAACTACAGTAGAATACTATACAAGTGTCCAGTGTCCGGCGAATACCCATTGTACTTTTGTTTCTGCAATTAGTTCGCTATGTAAAACTTTATAAACTGGCCGAGATATATAACTGTTTTCGTGAATACACCGAATAATTAATATGTTCACTTCTTCGCGGATTATGAAGACGGAAATTCTAACAAAGTTATATTGTACGTCACTTTATAAACTTCCTAAACTGTATTCGTTCTGTCTCATATATTATCCATAGTGACCGCATACACTTATATTAAGAACATCAATGCGTTACGTCAATTAACTAATCAACACTTATTAATATCCGCAGCGCACACTGCATAATATATTATGTAATTTCCGTTTAATTATTAGTAAGCCGTTGACTCATTTGATACGTTTATAAGGTGATTCCCATGGACATTGATACACCGTACATCCAAGCTCCGGACAGTTTCGACCACCGGTCAGCTGGTAAGCGTCCACCGGTCAGCGACTGACCCCTACCACTCCGACCAAGTAACCAGCGTTGACGTTAGACGTAACCACCGACGTAAGCGAGCAACCTGTGTAGTGATACTGCGGACGTGACCCGGCGTCGATTTCTAGTCGTTAGTCAAGATTTAATCACCGGGTCTCGAGTGTACCGTGGGTAAACTGATGAATGAAATACAAAATATCACAACCGCCTTCGTTAATCCTGCCCGGATTTCAACGTTTCTGAACATCTATTGTCAATCTAGAATTGCAATCAAGCAGTTTGATTAGCTGAGCATGAGCTGTAGTAAAGCTCATGCTGAGCCAATCAAGCTATTTGTTTTCATGCACAATATGCTAGTATTTTGAAACAAAAATAAATACAAATATTGACAATATTAGCGCAGGCAGTAGAGTACATATATAGACTACAAGAGACCCTACAGTGTAGCTCCAGGTTTTATTATTTACGGGTAGGGTGGCGACGATATCTACCCCTAACACTGTTTCGGTGTACACACACAAGCATCTGTTCGTCTGTCTGTCCGATATTTAAGTTCAAGTTTTTGTCCACACAAAATGCAGACAGATACTATAAGCACGAACATTCATGTTTCTAATAACGAGTGGCGTCTGGTGTGGTAACAACAACCATGGCAACGTCACATATACAGTGAACCCTCTCTACACCGGACACCCTGGGAAGTCCCAGGGTATCCAGCTTAGAGAGGTTTCACTGTAGATCAGGCACTTGATCGTTCCGAGCCATAGCTATGTGATATGCGATCACGAACAGATATTATCACCTGCGATAAATGGCCAAGAAACTCATCAATATTGGTTCACATGTATTGTACTGTTGTCCGGTTTAGAGAGGTTCCACTGTATGGTCTATTGCATTTCAGGGTGCGACTATTTATTATCAGGCAGTTTGTATTTGGTAGATGTGCAGCGAGTTGCCCGCTATATGTGAATGTGACTGGAGAAATGGGGCCTATAGGTCTTGCGACCAGTGTAGATCCAGATCAGCCTGTGCATCCGCACAGTCTGATCAGGATCTGCACTGTTCGCCATTCCATCAATGAAACATCCGTCATGTTTCTAACAATGAATGTAGATCGTTATCAGGCTGCAGGCGGGTGCTATTTGATCTGGAGCTACACAGATCACAAATCTCATAAGCCCCATATGTAAATACTACCAATACAGACCAGTGCAGATCCTGATCAGACTGTGCGGATGCACAGGCTGATCTGGATATACATTGGTCGCACAGTGTCTTCTGATATCAAGTTTATCAGGCACGACTAGGAAACGCATAGAAATTCCGGGGCTCGCCGAGGAATTCCTACCGTTTCGTTTCAGAGCCGAGCCTGATAAACGCAATATCAAACACGTTGTAGTTACTGCGTAGCTTTCGTGTTTATTGTACGGTATTACAACACCGACGTCATGTTGTAACGTCATGTGACGCCATTCGACCAATGAAACGTCAGCTTTTAGCTCATTAGGACCAGGATATGCGTATATAGTCAATTTATGAGACAACCATTTGTTATCAGTCCTTATGTGTCAGGTCAATGCAAGGTTCGTTACCGGTCAAAATGCTGTTGACAAACCGTTAACTAGAAACTACCAGGCTAGTGTATTTTGATACCAAGTTTATTAGGCGAGGCTAGGAAATGCGTAGGAATTCCGAGGCTCGCCGAGGAATTCCTACCGTCTCCGAACCGAGCCTCATGAACTTGGTGGCATATAGAGAATACCATGCTAGTGTATTTTGATATCAATACGTTTATCAGGCGAGGCTAGGAAACGCGTAGGAATTCCGAGACTTGCAGAGGAATTCCTACCTTTTCTGAGCCGAGCCTGATGAACTTGGTGGCATATAGAGAATACCAGCCTAGTGTATTTTGATATTAATACGCTTATCAGTCGAGGCTAGGGAACGCGTAGGAATTCCGAGACTTGCAGAGAAATTCCTACCGTTTCCGAGCCGAGCCTGATAAACTTGATATCAAAAGACACTTAGCATGGTACTATTGTTATCAGGTAATGTTTTGGGCTACAGAATGAGCAATTATAACGTTGTTTTCGTTGAAAAGAACACGTACTTGTTACCATTACGTCATTACACTGACGTAATTAGTATCAGGGGCGATAACCGTGTTTCCTTAAAATGTTAACGGACATTACTATTTATTCTCTGTATTTTCTTCTTTGATGTGCAATGATCATACCTATTAATCTGTCGAAAATATTATTTTTCAGGTGACGCATTTAATTAGTATAAATAATTAAAAAATACCATGCCTTATTTGCATATGAAAATAGCCTGATACCACCGCGAGTCGCTATCAGTAAAATAAATATTACTAAATGATTATATCTGTATAGCGGGCACTCGTAATGTTTAAAACCGGTGGAATAGTGACACAAGTATACACTTATTAATTTCCTATAAAGAACATTTGTACCTACTGAGTGGGCATGTACCTTTAAATAAAATCTAATCAACATGTATTTAGATGGCACAGACATGACCCATAATATACACTAGCTCGTTGGCGGCACCTGTATATATTACCTTGCTGAAAGGGCACACGTTGTCAGTTGTAAACACAGAAGGCCATTGGCACATGATATAATGCATAACGTTTTGTGTAATATACATGTACAAAATACACTACTAGCTGCGACAATAGTGATCTTTGTCCAAAGCTGTGTAAATATATGTATATGACCCGTCAATGAAAAAGGGATCAGTTGGGTGAAAATGCATTCCACACATTGCTTCTTATCACATCTTTGAAACATTTCGAATTTTGTTTCTGCATTTACACAGCATATGGGCAATGTATGGACATGAGGATGTGATAACACAGTTAGATCAAGTTCGTCCGCATGTACGAGGAGATAATCAGCGAGCTTTAGCGATCGTGATCTGCCTGTGGCTTATTTGATATATATAAAAGCAATATAGTTAGGTGAAGAAAGCAAGCGCATCTAAATAAATGATTTGCAAAGGTATTTCAAATACAATCTTTGTGTGCTATAAGAACAAATTATGCAAGTGTTTGATATCGCCATTACGTATCATATTTTATCCCGTCAACACAGTGCGTATGTGCCGTGAAACACGGTGCCGTGAAACATTTTTGATATCCAGTCAATACAATTTTTGCATTTTACAGCCATTTGTAGGTGTTGACGGGATAAATAGAATAGTATGTTAGTGCCGTGAATGGGAAAAAATATCTGGTGCGGCACGGAAACGGGATGTGCTCGGCAGAGCCTCGCCCATCCCGTTTCCTGAGCCTTGCCAGATATTTTTTCCCATTCACGGCACTAACCTACTATTCTCTATCTATTTTCCTTATTTCTGAACCAAAGTATATGTTGTGACCACTCATTTGAACCGTCTCGGCGAGACGGTTCAAATGAGTGGTCACAACATATACTTCTGATGAGAAATAAAGAAATTCTTGAGCCTTGCCGGATATTTTCCCCATTCACGGCACTAACCTACTATTCTCTATATGTATGTGAAAGGCTATACTGTATATGGCGTTTTAGAGCGTATCTCAATTGGATGACAGATCAATGGTTACGTGGATATTATGCACCGCATGTTTTGATCTACCGATAACGGAAATATAAACGCAGCTGGCAGTGTACATAAAAGTATGTTACAAACATAGCAGTTCATTGGCACTTTAGCGTATGTACCCATTTTGTTGACGTTATGGGCTTGTAGAGGCCATGGGTTCATGTCCACCATCTTTGATACCCGCGTCAGTCAACGGTCAGTGGCCAGACCTGTCCACCTAGTTGTGTGTTACGTATGGTTTATGGTCACCAGGTGTTCTCAGCCGGACACTGAAAGGTCAACTTGTATGGGCGATCGGCGGGCGGATTTAGAACACTACAGAGCACAGTTCATGCATTAATTCTTGGTTAATTCGATATATGACACATATTGGTTGTATAATACAATATAAATGTTTATTTTTGCTTTATTTTACGTACTTTATTTCCCAATGCAATCCAATGAAAATACAATGCGACCCAAGACGCATTGTTTATCCATGTTAACATCTCGTTGAGTTCATATTGGTCAGTGCCGGAATTTCACTTCGCTAAATAGTTCCTTATAGACCATCACTCATTTGTTTCTTTTATTTATATTTTGTATCTTTTCTTAAGCGCATATAAATTGCGAGTGATGTACGTATAAAATAAAAAGGTTATTTGATTCGTATATGGATATATGCCACTCTTTCCGTTAGGCTACGATATTGCGCGCTGCGGAATTCGTGCATATATCCACATACAAACCAGATAAGTTATATAAACAACAATGACGCTAGTATTTTGCGGAATATAACGTCAACGTTACTTACATCAGCAGAAAACAAAACGACCGTTAAAGGTTTTGTGTTTATTATAGGAATGAATGGCCTTTTTTGTCGGGGTATAAACTTGGAAAAGTCGCGGAAATACTGGACGAAGCGATAACAAACTACAATTTTCGAAAAAAAAAAAATTAAAAAAAAAAAAAATTATTTTTTAGAAAATTGTAATTTTTTTAAGGCCTCGTCCAGTATTCCCGCGAATTTTCCAAGTTTATATCCCCGATAAATTCCACAAAAAGGCCATTCATTCCTTATAATTCCAGCTTTTGAAATAAATTCATCAAGAAAATGTGTTTATTTTCCGTTTTCTTAAGAATTATTTTAACTGCGCCTCACGGTTACGGAAAGTAGTTCAGCGTGGGAGTTTACTGGGATATAAATTTTGGACAGACTTGCTACGGGCCAATCAAATGTTAGGGAATTGTGTAAATATTTTTGTGCTGGAAATATAATGTGGATCAACTGTGAGCAATTGTGTGTATGAAGCATTTTACGGAGCCCCGCAGGGGACATGGATTTTTTTTATTAATTCGTTCCCGCGAAATAGAGAATAGTAGGTTAGTGCCGTGAATGGGAACAAATATCTGGCAAGGCTCAGGAAACGGAATGGGCTAGGCTCTGCAATGAGCACATCCCGTTTCCGTGCCGCACCAGATATGTTTTCCCATTCACGGAAATAACCTACTATTCTATTTATCCCGTCAACACCTACAAATGGCTGTAAAATGCAAAATTAGTATTGACTGGATATCAAAAATGTTTCACGGCACCGTGTTTCACGGCACATACGCACTGTGTTGACGGGATAAATAACAATTCGTTCCCTCAATTTAACAATTCGTTCCCTCGAATTAGTTTAAACATATGTTATTTGCATATTGTTTACAAGTTCATTGTCAATGTCAATGTTACTATATGCATTAATATACAAATGGGATTGGATTGAAAGAAAGCTTATTTAGATCCTCTCCCTGACATGTGTCAAGATATCATAGGATGCCGAGAATTAATAATTCGTTCCCACGATATAACAATTCGTTCCCTCGAATTAACAATTCGTTCCCTCAATTTAACAATTCGTTCCCTCGAATTAACAATTCGTTCCCTCGAATTAACAATTAATTCCCATGATATAACAATTTGTTTCCACGAATTAACAATTCGTTCCCGGGGGAACGAATTGTTATTTCGTGGGAACGAATTGTTAAATTGAGGGAACGAATTGTTAATTTCCGTGGGAACGAATTAATAAAAAAAAAAAAGAATACGTCCCCTGCGGGGCTCCGTAGCATTTAACGGTAGATTTGTGTCGATTTTCTGAATATATATGACACTAAAAAAATAAGTAAAAACTAGAGCAGCTGAAGCTGCATCAACGGTTTGAGGCTTGATGTACTGACAAACGTACACTGGCAAAGTGATTAGAAGACATTGCCAATGACGAAAACATATGAAACTCAAACAAAATTGATGCAATTCCAATGAAATTGAAAAAATAAAGTTTTGTATTTTCAGAATCGCTTGACTATCCTAAGCATTTTTCATTATATAACGTTCTACGAAATGTGTACCGTTAACCCCTAGTCTGACATTGAAGTTGAGACGATTCTAAAGCACTCACAGCATGTCAGTCCGTATATAAAACCAGTGTCTGATACAGCCCACCATACCTGTCTGGCCTCCACCTCGAAGTTTGTCAGCTGTACACACTGTTCTAGGCGGCTAAGTTTATATGCTCGTTCTCAAACTTCAAATGCATGTAGCTCGCGCATTTGAGCAGATAGCTAAAAACTACCAGCGAATTGGAGATAGAGAATTTTATTGGCTTTTTAATGCAAAAAAAATATTTGAAATCGGTTGAATAATAAGGAAGTTATGACCATTTCAATTTTTTTTAAAAACTTCAAATGCCTACAACTCTCTCATTTGGGCAGATAGCCAAAAACTACCAGCGAAACGGAGATAGAGAATTTTGTTGGCTTTTTAATGGAAAAAAATATTTGAAATGGTTAGATAATAAAAAAGTTATGACCATTTCAAATTTGAAAAATTGAAAAAAAACGTCCAAGTTTGAAAGACAATAGAATCAGAACTATTCAAGCCATTGCTCTGAAAAATATCATCTTCTGTGCGGATGAATGTCCCGCGTGACGCTGTCAAAAATTATGTTGCTGAGATTACTGTACAAATTGGAAACTGTTTTCAAAGACCACCCGTTAAAATAAAATAAAAATCTGAAATTGTTGATTTTTTTCATTTTTCTCAATTTCACATGTCTATAGCTCTCTCATTTGAGCAGATAGCCAAACATTGTCAGCGAAGCGAAGATAGAGAATTCTCGCAGCTTTACAATTCAAAAAGAATTTTTGAAATCGGTTGGAAAATAAGGAAGTTATAGGGAATTATATGATATATGACATCACTTCCGGTTTCGTAGAAAGTGACGTCATGAGAATTCTGAAAATTGCGTTATTCTCGTCTCACTGTTGATGCGAATCGGTATACAAAATTTGAAGTCGATCCGACCAGCGGTTTGGGCTGTAGTCTCGACGGCTGAATAAAAAGAAAAAAAAGAAAAAAAAGAAAAAAAAAACCAACGAAAACAAAAGGTTTGAGGAATCAAATTCCTCAAACCTAATAAAATAAAAATATTATTGCAGCGCTAGTTTTGCCTATCTTCACGCGGATTCAGGTCCGTGAATGTGTATTCCGAACTTACCGGGTGAAAGAGATACTATGTGGTTGTGACTGCTACCAGTGAAGATCCAGTAGCCGATTTCACCAACATTGCAAAGTATACTTTTTTACCAAAGTACACTTTGAGGGAGTAATCATTTATTTTTCCCGAAATGCATTATTTCATATAGAACTGACCACTGCATATATTTGATGATTACAAGTATGCAGAATTATTATACTGAATTTATTACATTATCACAGCCAAAATGGCTGTGATAATGTAATAAATTCAGTATAATAAAAATTAATAAATGTGTCCTAAAATTGAAAATTTCTCCTTCAAAGTATACTTTGCTAGATAAGTATACATTGCAACGTTGGTGAAATCGGCTACAGATCAGCCAGTGCATCAGCCATTTCATCAATGAAATCCCCGTTATGATCCTAACAAGCATTACATGTCGCTATCAGGCTACTGGAGTGTGCTATTTGATCAGGAGCTGCACTGGTCATACATTCCATAAGCCCCATGTATTCAGTCACAGCCACATGATCATCACTCTTATAGCTGATCGCCTTCAGTCAGGCGTTGGCCTGTGTGACCGCAAACACCGGGTCAAATCTAATGCGGTACGCCGGTAATACATAACCGGCACGTCATGTGTAATCGGGACACCGATCTGGGACATAACACCCTTACAAGGTGTGGGATCACGTGCTTCCGAACGGCGTGACGTCATGTTTTTCAGATGTTTTTACAGTAGATTTCCTTTAATATCTTTCTTACGGAATGACATATTTTTTATGAAATATTTCGCAGCAAATGCAATACACGTTGCCCTTTATTGTATAGGCGGCTTTAATCTCATAATTCTGTCGTTTTGACGAAGAATCGGTTACCGTAAATGTAAATAAAAACTAGAGCACGTGAATGTAAGAAATAAACGGTACAAAGTTAGAAGTTATTGTAAATAAATTTCAGAGCACCCATAAAACACATATGCCATCGTATTTGGTGCGCTACATATCATCAAAATCCGTCCGTTTGTTAAAGAAAATCTACTGTAAAAATGACGTCACGGATTACGACACATCGGAAAATCGGGTTCAGAAACCACGTGTAAATCGTAAATATTTCCTTTAAATGTGCTTAGAAGTATATATCGCCACCACCATTTGAATCGTCTCATCGAGACGATTCAAATGAGTGGTCGCAATATATACTTTCATTGAGAAATAACAAACATATTTAAAAAATTAATACACTTCAGTAATAATTTGATAGCAGGTGCCCGTTTCGCCAAAATGCATACGATGGCTTTCGTAAGCGCACAACTAAAACTGACACAACAATTCATATCAGCAAAAATACATAAACAGCGGTACTTTATTCATCACGTGTGCACTTTATGTTAACATATTTGTTTTTGCAGTAATTATTAAGAACATATTGTAGCAATTAGCCGGTCATTATCCACATGACGGTGTTACATGTTGTCATGTTTTTTTGTTATGATATATAAGGTCTACTTTAAGTTTACAATATTAATTACATTGAAAACATGATTTGCCTATGGGAATTTAACATGGGAGAAAAGAGGAGCTGGGGAGGAATCGAAAACGAAATAGAGGATATTCCATCGTACATTTTGAATAGCGGGAAATAATACACGAGCGTACGTCGGCTTCCGCGTAAACAACGAGTAAGCGAAGCGAACGAGTTGCTTACGCGGAAGCCGGCGTACACGAGTGTATTATTTCAAGCTATTCAAGCATATACAATGGAATAATTATCCTATTTATTACACTTCCACGGCGGACATATATACACATTTGGTCTATTTTGGATATTACAATCAATGAATTGTGATGTGCGCATGAATTGTTAAACAATGACGTGTTTCCCGCCTTTCGACGTCACGTTGTGTGACATTAAATGTGATGTCATGTAAACTGTTTGAAATCCAAATTATGCAGCTATTTATATGAACTAGATATGTTTGAGTGCATGTTTGGAAAGTGTTCAATAATATTAACATTGTAGATTAGTTGACATCTTCTTCAAGATTTCAAATAACTTTATTTTGACTGTAATACAAATTTAACATTTTGTTTGGTAGCTCGTGGTTTCCAAGAAAACAGGCGCGCAATTACGGGTGTTCTCTTCACTGTGTATTATTTGCAAGGAGTTGATTACAGGTTTTCTCTCACAGCGAAACCCATGCAAATAACTCGCAGGAGTGTAATAAAACAAAATTACCACGAATCCTGGCTAGAAAGCTTCCAAAATGATCTACGTAAGTAACGAATAGTTAACAAGTTAAATTTTCAAAGATCTGTCCACTATTTCCAAAATTAGAAAGCAATATTTTGATATTTATCTCATGGTAAATTCCCATATACATTTTCACCCATGTTAATGTCCATATGGAAATAGTTTTTCGTAATAAAATAAACATTTGACCAAATTTCATGGTGAAACAAAAAACAGGCTCGTACTTACAAAAAATATATTAATTTGGAACGAAATATTGTTTTTGACATATTTGTGACCGAAAATAATTGGGCAAGTTTAGCTGAAACAGACAGTAGTTAGTAAACTAGGATGTGTACATGTTTTGCATGTTTTTGAAAACGGTACGTATAATATATTATGTAAGTTTGCTTATCTATCATTTAATAATTAACGCATTTCATGCTGAGATTATGCCATTTTGATTGCGGAAAATCGTAAATATTTCCTTTAAATGTGCTTAGAAGAATATATCACGATCACCATTTGAATCGTCTCATCGAGACGATTCAAATGAGTGGTCGCAATATATACTTTCATTGTGAAATTTTTTATTTTTTTTAAATGCATAAACTTAAAGGTCTATTCTGCATATAATGGGTTAAAGGGAGCCTGTTTATGCCATGTTCCGACTGCGTAACGAGAACATATTTACCCGCTAGTTCTTTCCTTCTGTTTACAATTTACGAAATACCGATCATTGCTGACCGACCCTACTAAGACTCCGCGGATCGATCCTACGATGTTTTAAAGAGCCGTAGATACCATTCATCCCGGAAAAACAAGAATATGACCCGTATGACGAAATATGGCTTATGATCTTCATGCAATCAGTGTATACCCAGATCAGTCTGCGAGGACGCGCAGTCTGATCAGGGTCTGCTCTGCTTTGTTCGTCATTCAATCGATGAAATGCACATCATCATTTTCCCAAACGTCATACATATATTTACCCCGTCAACACAGTGCGTATGTTCCGTGAAACACGGTGCCGTGAAACATATTTGATATCCTGTCAATACGACTTAATCACTGCGTATGAATATGTGCGGTGGGTGGGGTTATATTTTTTCATTTTACAGCCATTTGTAGGTGTTGACGGGATAAATAGAATAGTAGGTTAGTGCCGTGAATGGGAAAATATATCTGGCGCGACACGGAAACGGGATGTGCTCGGCACAGCCTCGCCCATCCCGTTTCCTAAGCCTTGCCAGATATTTTTTCCCATTCACGGCACTAACCTACTATTCTCTATGTTATAAGGTTGCATAACTTTCCATAACACCCGTTTCTAGTCACATTCACATATGCGACGCGTAAATGACGTCGAAAGTTGGCGAAACTTTCACAGCAAATGCGGAACTATATTCTGCATTTTCTATGAAATTTTCGTCATCTTTCGACATTGTGTACAGAAAATATCACAGTTTCTGTATATATGACGACATTTTCGCAGCAAGTGCGTAATTATATCACAGTTTCTGTAAATATATTTCCGGAAAAATCGCAGATGTTAGTAGTTGCAAAAACACATGGCTAGTTGTCTCATATGGATGTAATACAATACAACACAACATTAGCACACTGCACCGTCATGTGACACATTTAATCATTGTCCCACGCAACCACAATTCAGACATCACTGTATGGCCGAAGGTGCACAAAAGACCTCGGTGCACCAACAAATTAACCGCAGGTTTCTGCAAATAGACACACCGTCAGCTAAATAAATAAACTACGAACAAAAACAATAGATTTATGGTAAGTGCACACGGATGCGTCAGAATTTCAATTGCTGCACATGTATGTAATAACAGTGGCGTGACACTGGACATACTACAATGACTAAAGACAAAGCCATGTCATTTTGTACCTAAGAATATGCGTGATTTTTCATGAAAACTATTTACAAACACTGTGAAATTTTCCGCAAATGACAGAACGTTCACGAAATTTCCATATCTCTCACTATTTAATCAACTTTCGACGTCATTTATGATAACTATCTGAATGACTGAACCGGGTCTATGAACTGTTTTGCCTTTTCTAAAACGGTTATAAAAGCATAGAAAACATGGCTTTGAAAGAGGCAAACCTTGCTTGACTGGAGAAATGTGGCTTATGCGTTTCGCGGCGACTGTTCATCCAGATCAGCATGTGCATCCGCACAGTCGGATCAGGGTCTAGACTGTTCGCCATTTCTTCAATGAACACCCATCAAGCGTGTAGCAAGCAACACAGATCGTTATTTCGCTCTCTCTCTCTCTCTCTCTCCTCTCTCTCCTCTCTCTCTCTCTCTCTCTCTCTCCCCCCCCCCCTCCCTTCCTCTGTCTCTCTTTCCCTCTCTCTGTCTTTCTCTCCCGCCCTCCCTCTCCATCTACATCCTCATCTATGTCTGTAACGCAGGCAGACATTTCGGGTTAGCAAATACGTTGTATGGATCAGTTGTTTCTTCGATGATGTCGACCATTACTATATATACACTATCACTATTAGTGTATCAGTTTCATCGCTTATGATATGCTGGATATGTGCCTTTAACTCTTTGCATGCTAGCGGTGAGTATATTTTTTATTTCTCTCTGTAAATATGTCTTGGAATTTCATTAGAATTGAGTCCTCAGGACTCAATTCTAATGAAATTCCAAGACATATTCATGATATTTACATGGAGAAATAAAATAAAATATGATGATGTGTGTCCGCTATTTTTGAACTATTTATAGCCCACAAGTTTCCCAGCATGCAAAGAGTTAAGGATGTACGGAATACCTGATCATCATGAGTCAAACAAAATGTCTTCCTAAAAGGGATGAAATATATGCATAACATATATGTGAATACTGCCTCGCTACTGTAGCCAGTAGCCTATTTCACCAACATTGCAAAGTATACTTATCTAGCGAAGTATATATTTGAGGGAGAAATTTTCATTTTAAAGATAAATTCATTAATTTTTATTATACTGAATTTATTACATTATCACAGCCATTTCGGCTGTGATAATGTAATAAATTCAGTATAATAATTCTGCATACTTTTAATCATCAAACATATGCGGTTGTTAGTTTTATATGAAATAATACATTTCGGGAAAAATAAATGATTACTCCCTCAAAGTATACTTTGCTAGATAAGTATACTTTGCAAGTTTGATGAAATCGGCAACAGGTATACTCTCTCCCCATATGAAGCTCTACTGCACTATGGCAATAGTGTCTAATAATAGAGTACGGTTGTGGATATATATAGTATGTGTTGTGTGGTTAGCATGTAATAGTGACACACTGTGTCATTTTCTGTGTATGAGGTTATTTGCAATGTTGATTTGTGTTGTTAAAAACATAGGCACAAAACTGTCCAGAAAACTGACATATTGTACAGCTTGGTGTAATATAATTGATAGGAGTCCGTTCGCCGTTCCGTTTTTCTTCGAATTGTCAGTTCCTTGTCAAAGGCAAGAGGAGGTGAAACTAGCTGATGGCTGGCGCACACAAAAATGGCCGACATGGCCACTCCATGTGCCGTACAGGATACAGTAACGAGGCAGTGTCCACATATATGTTATACATATATTCCATCCCATTTAGGAAGCAATTATGTGTGAATCATAGGATGATCAAGCCCATATGTCCTTAAAGACAACTATTTCGCTTCATAGAAAACGTCGACAGATAAACCGTCAAGCAGAGGCGCGCTTCTATAGATAAAAAAGACACATGATACGTGTTTGTCCCGTCAACGCAGTGCATATGTGCCGTGAAACACGGTGCCGTGAAACATTTTTGATATCCAGTCAATACTATTTTTGCATTTTACAGCCATTTGTAGGTGTTCACGGGACGGCAGAGCCTCGCCCATCCCGTTTCCTAAGCCTTGCCAGATATTTTTTCCCATTCACGGCACTAACCTACTATTCTCTATCTATTTTCCTTATTTCTGAACCAAAGTATATGTTGTGACCACTCATTTGAACCGTCTCGGCGAGACGGTTCAAATGAGTGGTCACAACATATACTTCTGATGAGAAATAAAGAAATTCTTGAGCGTTGCCGGATAAAAAGACACATGATACATGTATGTACTGTTAAACGCAAACACCTCGAGGTGTGGTGAAGCATTTTCTCGGTCACTGGGATAAACGGAAACACATTACGCAATTCATTTGCTCATAATGTTTGTATTCATTAGTGCAATTCTTCCCTCAAGTATTCAATCCAACACTGTCAGTGAAGGCAGATCCTACGAAAAGAGATAGACAACTTTTTGCCATTCAATTGGGATGCTGAAATATTTTAATAATAAAATACCGCTAGTGTCTTTTGATATCAAGTTTATCAGGCAAGGCTAGGAAACGCGTAGGAATTCCGAGGTTTGCCTTACCGTTTCCGAGCCGAGCCTGATAAACTTGATATCAAAATACACTAGTCTGGTATTATATTTATCAGGTAACGTTTTATGCTCTAAAATGACATTATATGACGTCGTATTCTATGGACAGAACGCGGACTTGTTTACGTTGCGTCATTACACTGACGTCATTCGGTAACGTCGTGTGACGTCATCCGACCAATGGAACGTCAATTTTCACTTCGTTGTAACCCGGATGTTTATATCAGGGCAATGCCTGATACAACAATATGTTATCAGTCAGTACGTATTCGGTCAATACAGGGCAGGTTACCTGATAAATGTATATGGTACAATAATGTATGTCGTTTGCGGTTATCTTAGAATGAATGCTTATGTAGACTAAATAATTCCCCCATGTATGCCGCTGGTGACGTAATTTATATTATCCATTTGACTTCATTTACAACAAGAACACATTTTTAAAATTATATCGTTACGCAAATACACCACCATATGCGCTAATCTTGCGAATATATGATTGTTTTGTTATTTCACAATACTTGATATTGTGCAATCAGCTTTATTGGCTGAGCCTGATCTGTAATACAGCTCAGGCTAAGCCAATGAAACTGCTTTACTGCGAGTTGAGAATGCCGAAATGTATTCAGAAACGTTGTCATCTTTGCAAGACTAACGCAGGCGGCTCTTTATCAAATGCCGAATTATTTGTATTATAGATAGCCTAAGGCACCGCTTAACTTATCCTCAGTACAGGCTATTCAACGAATTTGAACATACATATGGGCCGCGCTCTGTGAAAACCGGCCTTAATGACAAAATTTTCGATTTGCATTTTTTTTACACTTTTTGTTGCGGACACCTTTCAAAAACATTACGCTGAAAAGTAAATGCCAATATGTTTCATAGTTTTTGTTTTATCTCACTTTTTGTAGCACCATGTGAATCACGCAAGGAAAAAATAGTAACGTCATTGAGAAAATGACGTTATTGAAACGCCGACGTTTTACAATGCAACACAGCAGCCTACAGTAGAAATGCGTGTTCATAGACTCATTGAACGTGCTTGCTGTAAACTGTATTTGCTGATAAGGTACACTCAATGTATCTACACGTGTTAGTATGTATACTATCAAACATTGAACAGAATAAAAACTATGATATATGTACATGTAGTGAACAAACCAAACGCACCACTATCGATTTTAAATCTATAATTAGCCGACATGTGCCTTGTAATTTGCTACCATCGCCAACTATGATAGGTTATATACATGTACCGTCAGAACAATACATTGTAATTATTGGAGAATTTAGTTCAGAATCTAATTGACGACAGTTAATTGTGATGCAGCGTCGTATGAGGGTATTGAAAAGTGGTGCGGCCATAC
Source organism: Conchocele bisecta (assembly GCA_029237695.1). Taxonomy (NCBI): domain Eukaryota; kingdom Metazoa; phylum Mollusca; class Bivalvia; order Lucinida; family Thyasiridae; genus Conchocele; species Conchocele bisecta. The sequence goes on from CM055280.1 coordinate 62,582,061, forward strand.
CGTTCGAACGAGCATAAAGCTAGCGGGTCCGGGGGGAACGGTTACACGAAACACCCAAATACACTCAAATGCACCCAAATATAGTTTAAATATATATAAATATATCACAAATACACTCTAGATAGTGTCAGATATTAGTGTAAAGCATATTATGACACAAAACACATCACATAATTGACATATGTAGTCAAATAAATCTGTTAAATTGGCCATATGTTCGATTTATGCACATTCAATCACCAATCATGTGGGAAATACATGCACATATAGTTAAATATATATAAATATGCCACAAATACACCCTCAAACATATCAGTATATGCTCTCCTTACGTTATCAGAATTTGTATAACCTATTTTATGTATCAGTGTAGACCCTGATCTTTATTATTGTAGGCCTTTTTGGGATACGTGTATATTTTATTAAAATGCCCCACAAATATGCCAGAAATACACCCTCAAACGAAGACTACCAGTGTGAACATCGGCTTACCTCTTCAAACATTATATTAACCGCGTCGTGCGAAAATGTGCATTATGGCGAAACTGACGTTATCGAGTAAATGAGGTCGGATTCGTCGCTTCCATTTACGCTTTTGACATAGCTGACGTCTTTGTTGACGTCAAGTAATGACATATGATATAAGTGTATTATCGTGTACCATTAGCTAAACAAACCAATTGTATGTAGACCATTGACTATTTTAATTACCATTTTATGCCAAAATATAAATGTACGTTCTCGGGGTTGTTCGCGTATGGACCCATACATGTTTTTCTTTTTTGTGTTAGTATATCGTTCACCGAGATTTTACATGCATGCACATTGTATGTACAGTATATATGTGCTAGTATATGGATAAGATGTTATGTAACGCTAGTGTAAAAGTTCAAAAACGTACATGTAGTCGTAAACGTTACAGTACATGTTACATAGCGTCTCCCTTGCCTTATACGCGTATCTGTTTCTGGTTTAATTTCATTTATGTGTGTCAGATTGCATTTAGCGAATACAATTTCGTATTTGGTAAACTCGTGCATGTATCTATAACGAGGGAATTGTATTGCACACCATGTGATAACCGCCGTGACTCATCAAAACTGTGAACATAATATGTGACCCGCCAAACGAAAACCTCCTTTATGGATCAAACATGCGAAATTGAGTTTTCGACCGTGATACTTAGCAAATTTGATCTCTCTCGAACAATATGATATATAAACCAATGTAGTATTCAACTGATAAACCATCTTTCTAGACCAACAGAGATACATATCTGACGTCACTTTGTCGCATCGACGTTTTTTTGATAATACGTACGTTACGTCGTCGTTATCAATATTTGCGGACAGTGGACCGCACGAGTCGTGACGTTTTCGTGCTACAATTGTACTCACACAGAAACTTCTCTTTGTTTCATCACAACGCACATATTTATGTATATTATTATTATTAATATATACTTAGCCATATTTCAAAACATTTATATTTAATTTATAAATAATATAGGAAACAATGACAATTCGTTACAACGGCACACGTCGCCGGTAAATGATATTGCATACGTCATGTAAGGTCCACAGGTGGAAGACTGGGATCTAGGACCCAATAAATGGCTCATTTGAAAAACCTTACTCCACCCACCCGTTTCCGGTGTCTATTGTACGGAAATTGTTTGGTGGGGTCCTGTCTTCCACCTGTGGTAAAGTCCCTTGTAGATAGCATATTATGTCACGCAAATTTCTATGGGGGCAGCCATTGTCGTGCTGCGCCTAAACGGCGAGTACGACCAAGAAAATAGTGCTCTGTGCCAACTTATCCTATTGTGTTTTGGTCCGTCTTGTTTTGTATCTAAAACTCTACATATACTATTCTCTATAGTTTTCACAGTTTTAGGCTCAGTTTATCAGTTAAATTTTGGAAAATACGAATCAAGACAGTTCGTGCGTATGAATACAGCAGCTATTATCTTTAGATCTCACGGGACAGTACGTACGGAGCTAGCTACACAAATTCGCCTCCGATATGTTATCTACGGCTATAATTTGACCCATTTAAAAATGTCAAAATTTAGTTAACTGTAAATTGTATACCTTTAAACAAATAATCTTTGATGTAGAGCTAGTAAATTGCCCAAAATAATAGAACAGGGAAATCATTTTCCCATGGAATCCATCTTTTCTCTAGTTGTTGTTCAACATTCAATATAACGAAATGAAGCTTTCAAATTTATAAGATGTACATGTAAATGTCAGATAAACACCTTGAGACGGTAAAATAACCAATTTCTGCATCTTTATTTTCTTTATTAATACTTTATTGATACAGCTTTGACAGTTTTATATTGCTAACATATCAAACACGCCAGATAACCGATTGAAAAAATCTCTCTTCCATGCGCTACATTAAACATATGGGGTTAAACGTCAGCACCCGTTGTTACACCTATGGACAATATCTGATGGTGGTCGCCAGACAGGATAAGTTTGTTTTCTTTGAGCATTCCGGTTTCAACCCAAATTATGAAACATGCAGACGCCTCCATCTACGCCGACTACAAATGTTCTCACGTTTGTTTGTAATTGTTATATAAATAAATGTTAAAAGAAATATTAGCATTATGATTACATCATACTGATTTTGTAAAACTGCCGGTCATATGGTTATTTAGTTTTAAATGTCATTTATAAGTCGTCCATATAATAGTATACAAATCATTTGCAATATGCTCATTTGTATAAAAAATAATCAACAAAATTACTACGTGTTTCCTTGAAGGAAACCGAAAAAACAGATAACTGAACCACTATGAAAACAACTGTTAAATTCTGCCACGCATATCCAACATTAAAATATTTGTGAGCCACAATTAGTAATGCGTACGGCTATACATAGGACAAGTTATTGCAATGACGCAACGATTTCAGGTGTCAAAATCCGACGTGACGTTAATAAATTTAAGCATAACTTTGCGACGTCATTTTCATGCTTTAATGACGTTGTCATTAAGGCTGGTTTTCACAGAGCGCGGCCCAATTATATTTTACAGTTTTTACAATTTTTCGTCATGATTACATGTATATTGAATGACAAACAAAATATAGTCATTAATTCACTGACCAAAATAAATTAAGTACGACCGTGTATTAAAAATGAAACAAAATGTTAACGAGTACCTGGATTGCTTCTACATAGAAGTAATTCATGATCCGTATCTTAAACGTAACTGGGCTCATTAGCACGAAAGTCTGAATAATCAATTACGTGCCAGTAGATGCATTGACCTATTTTATCTGATGCTTGTCAATGATCTTCTCATGAGAATTTCGCATTTACAAAGTTGTTTTCTAGTCATATATACCTTTAGGCATCAGTACAGTTGAACCTCTCTAAACCGGACACCCTGGGAGCTGGGAGCTCACAGGGCGTCAGTTTTAGAGATGTTCCACTGTAAACCAGGCAGATGACAACTTCAAGATACGCACGTGTGCTTTGCGATCATGAACATACATTATTATTCGAGGTAAAGGGAAATGAATACTATCAAAATTAAGTACAACTACCTTCTATATGTGTCTGGTTTAGAGACGTATCTCTCTGTACGTACCATTTATGACACACCCTTTCAACCCTAAGGAACTGGGATGGACTGTGATATGCTAATGTTCCGACCAATCCAATGGTCACAAAATGATTTTCAGATTCGTCCATTTATGAAAAGGGGGTGTTTTTGTTCTCAAAAATATTAAAATTACTTTCAAAAAGTGCAGATCCTGATGAGCCGGCTCATCTGGATCTGCACTTTTTGCATAAACAGATATACATGTAGCGGGATTTCGGGTTCAAAGGGTTAAACCAATGATCTTTGCCGATCTTTGTACTTTGTATTTCCTGCTCTACATTCGGATAGGGACTTTAATAGGCGGTCCCGTGTATCAGATTTGAAGGAGAGTCTGGGCACGTTAATGAACCAGAGGAGACTATTCTAATGAGATATAGGCTTCTGGGGCCTGTTTCCTCTGTATCCACCGCTTTCCCTTCTCCCGTTCTTGGGAGACGACATGCAAGTTCATCGAGCCAGTGCCATCGTTAAATCCAAGCATTTATATACATTTACATTTTATCTTTGCCGATATTCGATATAAGGGAAATAACTCAGGTCGGGCCGATATGTAGCGTTGTAACTTTGCAGTCCCATATGCCTGCAAAATCGATGTTGTAATACTCTATGAGAATTTACGAGATGATGTTTGGAACCTGTGAAGATGGGCGATTTTTAACGAAAAACATTTGCAGGAACTGTGACATTTTATGTAAATGACGTGGAAAGTTGACGAAATTATCGTAGCAAATTCGGAAATATATTCCTCATTTGCTCTAAATATTTCGTCAACTTTCGACGTTATTTACATTTACGGAAATACAGTCGATTCGCGTTATGTCGACATCGATGGGAGACAGAGAATGACGTCGACATAAACGTAGTTCGACATAAAAAAATATCAATATTCACCCCAAACATTTGGTACATTTAACACTCGTGTATAATCTGATAAGAATGTGTCAATTTCCTGTGTTTCGTGCCGGCATACGGTTGTCGTAAAATATAGATTATCAACGTATCAATATTATTATTGTTTATTCGTCTAATTAATACACAATAAAATACTTTTACACGCACTGCATGTGATTAGTGTTGACATGTTATTATTTCCATGTTTTATTGGTCGCAACAATTTGCAACATTGTTTTTCCGGCGATCACGTGATGTGATCGAGTGGAGATATTCTATAAAAAATACAAGACGCCCACGTACCGATTCGGACTTTTCAATAACCTCGTTCCAGTACAACTTCGGACCCATGTACTGCATTTATTACAGTAACACATTTACAGACGTACATGTATACACACAGACTATACAAGCAATATAATCCCTAGCAATCAATGTTCCTCGTCTCAAAGAAGTGATTTGATCGACCAACTGTTCGTGTTTATAAAGATCGCATGTAATTCACTCAAATTGTAATTATTATAAACAAGCGTCCGTTAATGATTATGGCATTTACGGCTCGATTCATGTCCCGAAAATAAATTGGCAATTAACAAGAGTAATTTTGTGATTTCACGTCACACTGTCGTTAATTGGTTGATCACGGCTTACGTGGTCGGCTTTGACAGTATTCCGCGATTGTAACACGGTTACCGGCGGCATGTTTTGATCACTTTGAATGTGTGAAAAACTTACCTGTGCCAATCAAGTTTGACCAGACTTTACGACGCCCGCTGTTCAAATTGCATATCGACATAACAGTATACAAATGTGTAGGAATTATACCATCGGGACTTGTTTTCCACATCGATATAAACGAAATGTCGACATTTCCGATATCGACATATCAGGTATGAAATGTATGAGTTTATATAGCATTCGGCCGGGACCACGAGCGTACATCGACATAAGCAGGTATATCGATATAAGCAATGTCGACATAACGCGAATCGACTGTAATCGTAAATATGTTTTACGAGATACCACACATTTTATCCCGTCGACTAAGTGCGCATGTGCCGTGAAACATTGTTGAGATCTTGTCAATACGACCTAATCATTGCGTATGAATATGTTCGGTGACTGGGGTTATTTTTTTTTAATTTACAAGCCATTTGTAGGTGTTGACGGGATAAATAGAATAGTAGATTAGTGCCGTGAATGGGAAAAATATCTGGCGCGGCTCGGAAACGGGATGTGCTCGGCAGAGCCTCGCCCATCCCATTTCCTAAGCCTTGCCAGATATGTTTTCCCATTCACGGCACTAACCTACTATTCTCTATATGGTATGGAATATAAGAATGGGATCATGTATCTATCCATCCACTGTAGCTCCAGGTCACCAACATTGAAAATAGCCTATTTCACCAACATTGAAAATAGCCTATTTCACCAACATTGAAAATAGCCTATTTCACCAACATTTCACCAACATTGAAAATAGCCTATTTCACCAACATTGAGAATACGACCTAATGATGCCTTACATGTAGTTGGCGCGGTACATCCTGAGACTTTGACCAGAGACCGCTTTGATTTTCCACACCAGTTGTCTATGATACGGAATCCCATTACTTCACTTCTCTTTTTTTTTACATTTTTCTTGAATTTTCGAGATCTTTTCTTGAATTTTCGAGATACTTTCTTGAATTTTCTTGAATTTTCAAGATCTTTTCTTGAAAATTCAATAAAAGATCTTGAAAATTCAAGAAAAGAACTTGAAAATTCAAGAAAACATCTGGAACTTGAATAAATGGAAATTAATAAAAAGTGAAGTGGTCCTAATGGGCTTCCGTACTATGAAGTAGGTGTTTCCTAAAACAAATTTTATCCAAATATCCGGTACAACCATACTAACATACAACCATACTAACACATAGAGGGTATTCATATTTGTCCATATGGACATTTCACACCACTCGATGAACATATATGTCATATTCGTTGCAAAAATATGAATATTCTATTTATTATATACCGCTCCATGGAAATCAGCAGTTTGTTTAGACTGTATACGGTAATGAATGTGTATTTGCAGTCCGGCAGTGCAGATGCGCGTTATGAATATAGATTGCGGAAGTAGTCGTATTTTCACCGGAAGTTGTTTATTTCATCGATGAGAACATATGACTTTTGTATTTGCATCGTATAACTATGTATTTCATGGGTAGGTATATAATACACAACCATACTAACCCTAAACGCTGGGACACTTTTTATGGTGGAAAATATACATTTTTTATCCCATCAAAACAGTGCTTATGTGCCGTCAAACACAGTGCTGTGAAACAGTTATGATATCCTGTCAATACGACCTAATCACTGCGTATTAATATGTGCGGTTGTCATACTAGTCGATTCTCCGATTTTGAGGATGCGACTGGGGTTATTTTTGTTTGCATTTTAATGCTGTTTGTAATGGGAAAATATCTGGCGCGGCTCGGAAACGGGATGTGCTCGGCAGAGCCGAGCACATCCCGTTTCCTACGCCTTGCCAGATAGTTTTTCCCATTCACGGCACAAACCTACTATTCTCTATGTATGTGTTTTCTACAATTAGTTTTGTCCGATTATTTAGAGGTATTACGGTAGTTCCATGTGTCTTAATTACTGCCTCCGGAATCAGACACATCATTTGTCTCAATGTTAAAAACTGAATCACAATAACATCACATTAAAATAAAATTTCCTTCCGCATTTGGAACGTAATAACAGCACTATGTTTTGAGCGAAAACGGGAATTAGGATAACATGTTTTATTTAATAGGAATTACATTTTCTGACATGTACAGTGGAACCTCTCTAAACCGGTCACCAAGTAAACAGCTGTGATCTTATTTGTGATGAATTTATTGGTCATTTATCTCAGGTGTTACTGTCTGTTCGTGATCGCATAGCACATAACTATGGCTTAGGATGACCGAATGCCTGATTTACAGTGAAACCTCTCTAAGCCGGACACCCTGGGGACCTCCCAGGGTGTCCGGTTTAGAGAGGTTTCACTGTAGTTATGCTTTCGAATAAAATATAATCACTGTGTAACAGATCATGTGCTGCTGTACATATATATTTGGGTTTACTGTGTTCGCCATTTCGCCAGTGAAACATTGAACTACATGTACATGTAGAAGAAACACTAAGCTAAAATATAGTGGGAAACCAATATAAATCGCACAATTTGTTGTTTAATGATTCACCAATGAAACAACGGCGCCATGAGAAAATATTAAAAACAAAAAGCGTGCGACGAGGACGTATTACTGTAAGCGTACCGCATTCAAGGTGTATGATCACGTGGTACTAACAACAACAACAAGTACTGAAATTTCCAGGATCCATCTGATTCAAAGTACGTATTATGTTATAGTGTCCTTATTACGTAACGGATTTTGATGAAATATGGCGCATCAAACGCGTCTTGTTAAGCCGAATTTTGTGGTCTCTGTATTTACGAAATCGATTCTTCGCAAAAACGACATAAGTCTGTGCCAAACTCCCTGGACCACCAAATGCAGCTCATGAAGACGCGTTTGCTGCGCCATATTTCATTAAAATCAGTTTCATACTAAGTAAAATATCAAATAATACTTACTTTGGAGTGGGCGACGTTGTTGTTGTTGACACCACGTGATCATGCACCTTGGCATTGGAACGGTTAGAAAATAAACCTCACACATACCTCACCGGCATACAACACCGCCAGCGCTAATCTTGCCAACATTTGCCTTTGTTTTCTTATTTCAAAATACTTGAATGCTGTATTTGCAATCAGGTACGTTGACTGGCTGTACCTGAGCTGTGCAACAGCTGAGGCTTATCCAATCACACTGCTTGTTTGTGAATTGAGATTGCCAATAGATGTGCAGAAACGTTGACTTTGAGGGAGAAATTTTCAAAAAAAAAATTTAATTTATTAATTTTTATTATACTGAATTTATTACATTATCACAGCCATTTAATGGCTGTGATAATGTAATAAATTCAGTATAATAATTCTGCATACTTTTAATCATGAAATATATGCATTTGTTAGTTCTATATGAAATAATGCATTTCAGGAAAAATAAATGATTACTCCCTCAAAGTATACTTTGCTAGTAAAGTATACTTTGCAATGTTGATGAAATAGGCCCCTGGGCAAGATTAACGCTGGAGGACAAAATACTGACAGTCAAAATGAATTACAGTATGCATGAAATAAATGGTAGTGATATTTGTAACTAAGAAGGAAACAGTATACACAACACATGATTACGTACACGGCCGCCTGTGTCAATCTCGCCAAGATTTCAACGTTTCTGAACATATGTTGAAAATCGCAACTCGCAATCAAGCAGTGTGATTGGCTGAGCCTGAGCTGTAGCACAGGCCAAGCTCAGCCAATCAATCTGCTTGATTCCAAGCACAATCATCAAGTATTTTGAAATAAAGAAATTTCAAATTATGGTAAGATTAGCGCAGTCGATAGTGTATTCCATATTTAGCGTGATAGGACCCGCCGCCGGCTCTACAGGACAAGCATTACTGTATGTTACACGTTTTTCTGCCGACGAACTGTTGGCTATTAAACAAGTTAAATCTAAACTAATATTTAAATGTAAGTACTTTTTCATTAATATCACCACAGTCACCCTTCACAATTGTTTTACTTGATGAAATTGCTTCGCAGATTGAAATTATTACGAAGAAAACAGTTTTCCTAAAGGGCAAAAGGAGCTGGAGCAGCTAGCTGCAGGAGGAATCAAAACAAGACTCAGAACCTCGCAAGATAGCTTGGAAATGTTTTAACTAACAAAACAAAAGTTAGATTTTGAAAATCGATTCACAAATACCAAACGTATTTCAATAAATCTATTTGTGTTATGCCCCCGCCACAGAATGGTGAGGGGGGAGGGGGCATATAGTGTTAGCGGCGTCCGTACGCCCGTACGTCCGTCCCGAAACCTTAATGCTCGGGTAAATGGCTTATCATTTCTGTTTCCTTGCTCGGATTTGCTTCACATTTCACACACGCATTGCTCCAATGGTCCTCTACCGCCCTGTTACAAATCCACATTCATCCCGCCCCGCTAAGCCCAGTGTCAAAGTCACAGACTTGGTGCGTTCGAGACCTTAACGCTCGGGTAAATGGCTTATAATTTATGTTTCCTTGCTCGGATCTGCTTCACATTTCACACACGCATTGCTCCAATGCTCCTCTACCGCCCTGTGACAAATTCATATTCGTCCCGCCCCCGCTAAGTCCAGGGTCAAAGTCACAGACTTGTTGCGTTCGAAACCTTAACGCTCGGGTAAATGGCTTATACTTTAAATATGCCTCGTTTTCTTTGGCTGCCAGCGGGGGCATTCGTGTGCCGACAGGCCACATTTCTAGTTATTAATGAAAAAGTACTTACATTTAAATACTGTGGAGCCTCTCTAAAACACCTGTGATGTTATTTTGATGAGTTTCTTCATTTATCCCAAGTGATAATGTCTGTTCGTGATCGCAGAGCACGCAACTATGTCTCAGAATGATCAAATGCTTGATTTACAGTGAAACCTCTCTAAACCGGACACCATGGGGACTTCCCAGGGTGTCCGGTTTGGAGAGGTTCCCCTGTGTTTCTTAGATTTAATGAGTTTAATAGGCAAATGTTCGTCGGCAGCCAATTGCGGAACAAATAGTAACTGAGAACGTGGTTCGTCCGCCTGTACGGGGAGATAATCCGCGAACTTTAGTTCGCGGATTATCTATCGTACAGGCGGACAACCACTTATATGCGTAATATACTTTATCACCCCCACCTCCATGATCATACCATTTCTCGTTCTGATAATAACATGGGTACCAACTCGGAACGTGGGTAAAGGTGCGATAGTAGTAATAATAACAATTAGTTACCAGAAAAGATTGTAACGCATATGCACTTTACATTAATAGAGCAAATAACACGTCTAGACCTAAAACACTTAACGTACACATAGCTCGCTGTAAATACGAGCAATACATATACGTGTTGAAATGTATGACAAATTCCAGAAATACTTTCACCGGAAAGTGGTCGAAGAAGACATCACAAATTTCTATATATACATTATACGTCAATGTTTCATTGATATGATGTTTTTCCGCACAATTATCAAGGTGTATGATCACGTGGTACTAACAACAACAACAACAACAAGTACTGAAACTTCCAGAATCCATCCGATTGAAAGTACGTATTCTTTTATATTGTCCTCATTACGTAACGGATTTTGATTAAATATGGCGCATCAAACGCGTCTTGTTACTCTGTATTTGGTGGTCTTTGTATTTTCGCCCAAACATCTGTCGTTTTTGCGAAGAATCGATTTCCTTGTCTAGCGACACGGAAATCGATTCTTCTCAATAACGACATAAGACATAAGCCGAACTCCCTGGACGACTAAATGGAGCTCATGAAGACGCGTTTGCTGCGCCATATTTTTGTTTCGTATTAAGGAAAATATCAAATAATACTTTCAAGATTTCAACACTTTCAGCCACTGTTGTAGTTGTTATAACCACGGGATCATGCACCTTGATTATATTTCTTGCATACAACTGGGCTGTCACAATGTAATACCACTGTGTACGAAAACTCATAGTACGCAAGTGTAATAAATATGCAAATGAGACAGCAACACAATTCATGTTATATAATCACTTCATCTTCAATTCATGATGCTGTGCTTATGATCTATCATACACGACCGCCTGCGTGGATCTTGCCTAGATTATCAACGATCAACAGATAGTGGCAATGCCAACTCGCAATCAGGCAGCTTGGTTGTCTGAGCCTGAGCTTTAGCTCAGGCTCAGCCAATCAAGCTGCCTGACTTCAAGCACAATATTGAAGTATTTTGAGATAAATAAATTTACCAATAGTGACATGATTAGCGCAGATGGCGGTGTAGGCTATTTACATCAGTTTTGCTGATACAATATACTTCTTATTAAAGTCGTTGATTTCATAAGAAACTCGATATTGCCTCGTTTTTATGAAATTAGTTATCTCATTTAATAAATATATTAGTTGTGCTGATGCAATATAATATCTATTAAACTCGTTGACTGATTCATAAGAAGCTCGATATTGCCTCGTTTTTATGAAATTAGTTATCTCATTTAATAAATATATTACTAACCAGTTCACCCTCAGATAGCTTACACTTGTAATACCCTTACAGTTTTGTATTACAATTTGTCGTCTGCTGTTTATCTTTTATTTTCCATTTTTCTTATCAAAACATGCTTTGACAGCACTTTAGAATCATTTCCAATGGAAATGATTCTAAAATGCTGCCAAACCATGTTCTCATTTAGAGAAAATACAAAATAAGAAACAACAGCAGACGGCAATTTTCGCATATTGATAATTCCATTAATCTGATAAGGGGTACTTTTTAAGATATCTGAAAATTCCTGAAAATCACCATAGATCCCGATGAGGCGGCTTGTTACTACAAGCCGGCTCATCTGGATCTACATTGTTTGTTAGTCCACACACCAAGTACTTTGGTTCTCGGATATCGCCGCGTCAGAAAACAGAAAAATCCCTGCGCGTCAGCTATGTTATCGTCAATGACAAATAACAAATAAAAATTCGCCACTTGATACATAAAAAACACTACCCTGCAAATATGTGTTAAATCCAATCATGTCTGACGAAAATTCTGGTGATTGTTCACGTCTAATGAAGTTATAGTAGCTTTAGTATAAAGTATATGTGTGAACAGCATGTTTAGTTGACATGCAAAATGCATCTGGTGGTTTGACAAAAGATCAGAGACGAAGTTCGCGCCATTTATACATACATGTACACATTATATTTTAAAAATCTGCCCTCCCGCGTCACAGTCCGCAAACCCCGAACCAAATTACCTGTTTATGGCCTTAATCCATTTCATGCGGAATACACCTTTACGGGTAAGAATTTTTTTAATATTTTATTTTTATTTTTGTTATATCTCAATGAAAGTATATGTTGTGACCATTCATTGAACATACATACGTATATGGTGGTCACGACATATATATAAGAGGTCATGTAAAGAAAATATTTATGATTTTCCACAAACAGTATCAAGGTGTATGATCACGTGGTACTAACAACAACAGCAAGTACTGAAATTTCCTGAATCCATCTGATTCAAAGTACGTATTCTTTTATACTGTCCTTATTACGTAACGGATTTTGATGAACTAATGCATATCAAACGCGTCTTGTTCAGCTGCATTTGGTGGTCTTTGTATTTTCGCCCAAACTTATGTCGTTTTTGCGAAGAATCGAGTTCCGTGTCTAAGTCTGTGCCGAACTCCCTGGACCACCAAATGCATGCAGCTCATGAAGATGCGTTTGAAGCGCCATATTTCATAAAAATCCGTTGCATATTAAGGAAATTATCAAATAATACTTACTTTGGAGTGGGCGATGTTGTTGTTGTTGTAACCACGTGATCATGCACCTTGAGTATCCTCAGTATGGAATGAGTTAACCATGTTATTCATGGCCTATATGGTTGAAGAGGTCAATTACATGTATCTCCCATGTAAGATCCTCTCTCTCTCTCTCTCTCTCTCTCTCTCTCTCTCTCTCTCTCTTCTCTCTCTCTCTCTCTCTCTCTCTCTCTTCTCTCTCCCTCTCTCTCTTTGTATCACGGCGAATAGACTACGTTATTGTTCACAACAAAATGGTGGATCGCCAACTTTGATGTTCCCGTGGTACTTGGTGTACTGAGCGACGTCCTCCGTATCATAGTCCTGTGCGTATGCTCCATAGGAGATGGTCTAGCGGACGGCTGCTTCATACCGCAGCACTGGCAGGAAAACATTGCGCTGCAGGAAATAGTTCCACTGAATGCGAGGTATATCCAGGGGTTACAGCAGCTGTTTAAACTCGCCAGAAGCAGCATAATCACCACGGCGTCATCTGAAATAGGAAAGTTATAGGTTAGAAGACACTAAATAGTTTTACAATATAATTTAACCGATTCCCCATCCAATAACGCCAATTAGTTTCACTATTCGTATGGACGCTGTGTGACCTACTTGTACATGACCTGCAGCTTTTCTGTACTGGTTTTGCATGATAGGTTCACTTTCTCCTAAGTAGGAAAAACCCAACCTCGTCATGTCCCCCAATATTGTTTACATTTTCTGGCCACAGAAACTTTGTTTACATCACGTGACCAACAAGTTCAGTGTTTTCTTTTTAAATGCTACAAATATTCCGAATACTTTTGGTATACCGGACTACTTTGAGGCGAGTTCGCACAGGTTACAATCTGTTCTAGATTGGTCATACATTTATGTACCCAGCATTATTTTCGATGTACATATAGTCGCCACCGTGTCCGTACGTACGTCCGTCCGTTAAAGCTTTCGGGCACATACTATATACGTAAGCATAAGTCGGATTGGCTTATTAGGCTTAATAGTCCATCGTCCATATGTTCATACCGTGTTCCACTAATTGGACGCCTGTGCTCAATGTCAAGGTCAAATGACTTAGAAGTTTGTTTTAAATATTTATTTCTATTGACTCCTTCAATAATCCATAGAGGAAGACAACATTACACAACTACATGCGCTAATATTGTTAATAGGTGTGAATCACTTTATTTAAAATTGCTGGAGCTATGTGCTTCAAATCAAGCAGCTTGACTGAGCCTGAGCCTGAGCCTAATAGCTGTTGACATCTGGGCAAGATTAACATAGGCGATTGTGTACTTAAATGCACTGTATGTCTTAAATATGCGATGAAACCGATTAGTACCGAAACAATATACATTGAAACCTTGTGACATCGATGTTTTAACTTATAATCGATTAAAGGCAGTATATACATCTCCAATGTGCGATGAAACCGATTAGTAACGGTACATTATAACATTTGTATTGTACATTTGAAATGATAGGAATGGTGAAGCCCTAGACAATATTAATACAGGCGGCTGTGTCATAGAGAATAGTAGGTTAGTGCCGTGAATGGGAAAAAATATCTGGCAAGGCTCAGGAAACGGGATGGGCGAGGCTCTGCCGAGCACATCCCGTTTCCGTGCCGCGCCAGATATTTGTTACCATTCACGGCACTAACCTACTATTCTATTTATCCTGTCAACACATACAAATGGCTTTAAAATGCAAAGAAATAATCCCAGAAACCGCACATATTTATACGCAGTGAGTAGGTCGTATTGACAGGATATCAAAAATGTTTCACGGCACCGTGTTTCACGGCACATACGCACTGTGTTGACGGGATAATAACAAATAGTGTGTCGGTGGGATGACTGGAATGCGACGCCGTTGTATTTTCTGATGTGATGCTCGCACTTATCTGATCAATAAAACCAATCATTGTGGCTAATTGCGAAATGACACCTAAATGTTACGGCTTGCTGGAGTCGGGATAGGATAGCACGACATTTCCGTCGGTTACGGTCGT
The DNA here is from genome assembly GCA_029237695.1 of Conchocele bisecta. NCBI lineage: Eukaryota > Metazoa > Mollusca > Bivalvia > Lucinida > Thyasiridae > Conchocele > Conchocele bisecta. Next base: position 62,597,067 of record CM055280.1, read on the forward strand.
TTCCGACTGCATACGCACACGTCACGTGCACTCAAAGGCTATATATATCTTAAAATGTGCGATGTACACCACCGCCTGAGCTAATATTGCCAGTATTTGTATTTCTTGCCAATTTTGTGAGAAAGAAGATATTTGGAAATACTTGAATATTGTGCTTGAAATCAAGCAGCTTGTTTGGCTGAGCCTGAGCTGTGCTACACCTCGATACACTACCGCCTGTGATAATCGTACCAATACTTTTTTTATTTCAAAATAATTGAATACTGTGATTGAAATCAAGCAGCTAGATAGGCTGTGCCTGAGCAGTGCTTCAGCTCAGGCACAGCTAATCACACTGCTTGATTGCGAGTTGGCATTGCCAATAGATGTTCAGAAACGTTTAAATCTGGGCAAGATTAACGCAGACGGTTGTGTACTTAAAGACACTATATGCCTCAAATGTGCGATGAAACCGATTAGTACCGAAACAATATACAGTGAAACCTTGTGACATCGATGTTTTAAAGGTACATGTTTATTACACGACCGCCTGCGCTAAACTTGCCAATATTTGTCAATTTCTTTATTTCAAAATACTTGGATTTTGTTGTTTGCACTCAAGCAGCTTGATTGTCTGAGCCTGAGCTGTGCTACAGCTCAGGCTCAGACAATCAAATTGCTTGATTGCGAGTTAGAATTGCCAATAGATGTTCAGAAACGTTGATAATATGTGCAAGATTAACGCAGGAGGTTGTGTAGTTAATGACGATGTTGCTGGGAATTCCGACTGCTGTCCGTTTTGTCCATAGTGTTAAAGGTACATGCCCACTCAGTAGGCAACAAATGTTTTTCATATCAAAGACATCATCTGAGACATTTTCCGGCAAACTAAACAATCATTCGCCATTACCCCACGTATTGATTGGCATTATTATCCATTTTATATCTGACGTAAATTTCCACACTGATATCAGGGGAGATAACCGTGTTTTATTTAATTAGTATAAACACTTAAACATAGCATGCCTCATTTGCATATGAAAATAGCCTGATACCACCGGGAGTTACAATCAGTAAAATAAATATTACTAAATGAGTATATCAGATCTGTATAGCGGGCACTTGTAAGTTTTGGAACTGGTGGAATCGTGACACAATTATACACTTATTTAATTCCTACAAAGAACATTTTGTGCCTACTGAGTGGTCATGTACCTTTAATTTATAATCTATTTCATTGTAAAATAGCTCTGATGGTTACATAATCATACATAGGAATTACAGTGAAACATCTCTAAACCGGACACCCTGGGGACCTCCCAGGGTGTTCGGTTTAGAGAGGTTTCACTGTAATTGTATATTTGAATCGCATTTCTGACCCCAATTGTATGAATAGCCAAACATAAAATTTGGTTAACTGTATATTCAAGTACACGTATACTGATAAATAAGTAGGATGCAGTCGATGGTTACTAAAGCTTAACTATACCCATCTTTGTAATAAATAATTGGTATATCGTCACAGTTTTCCGTCCGTCCGTCACGTTTCTTTTAAGAAGTAAGACAGTTAGACATCACTAGATGAAGACTTGATATTATCCCGTCAACACAGTGCGTATGTGCCGTGAAACACGGTGCCGTGAAACATTTTTGATATCCAGTCAATACCATTTTTGCATTTTACAGCCATTTGTAGGTGTTGACGGGATAAATAGAATAGTAGGTTAGTGCCGTGAATGGGAAAAAATATCTGGCGCGGCTCGCTCATCCCGTTTCCTGAGCCTTGCCAGATATGTTTTCCCTTTCACGGCACTAACCTACTATTCTTTATCTATTTCCTTATTTCTGAACCAAAGTATATGTTGTGACCACTCATTTGAACCGTCTCGGTGAGACGGTTCAAATGAGTGGTCACAACATATACTTCTGATGAGAAAAAAATAAATTCTTGAGCCTTGCCGGATATTTTTCCCATTCACGGTACTAACCTACTATTCTCTATCTATTTTCCTTATTTCTGAACCAAAGTATATGTTGTGACCAGTGGTCACAACATATACTTCTGATGAGAAATAAAGAAATTCTTGAGCGTTGCCGGATATTTTCCCATTCACGGCACTAACCTACTATTCTCTATTTTGTCATATGGCTTCCTTATTGTGTAGTGTGCTTATTTAATTAGATGTTTTATTTTACTCTAGTGTCATGAATTATCTCCTCCTTTTGAACTCAAATGTAACATGTATGCATAAATTTGGCGTGGGGCGCATCAGCAGACCGATCTAAATTACGTTGAATTTTATGACTTAATGTTATGACGTGAACTAGTTTTGACTATTGACCAGGCAAGCGGAACTATTGGCCAGGCACGTGAAAACAGAGGGAATTAGCTAAATGTATGGAATATCAACTTATATAGAGAGTTGGTTAATAATGTATACTCATGTTCTCTTATGGAACTATGGGCAGAAATACACTAGCGTCTATAATGGGAGCTTGTTTCTAAATTTGGTATAGTATCATCAGTTCACAACAAAATATAAAGACATTTCGCAAATGTTTCTTTACTGGTACATGTGTAGCGAAAATGACGAATACGAATTATCTACCCTGTTTATCACAGTTTCCGATAGAATGTACTTGGATAAAACGCATGTTTATTTTAATGTAATCAATTAAAATAGTACTATTGATTTATATTTATCATTTAGTGCGCATGAAAAGAAAACCACAGATTGGATATCTGAAACAGCATCAGAGAAACACAGTCACTAATTCCCATCAAAATAACTACTTATTTGTTTCATAATTGTATAATAGGGACTGCCTACGTATATCGGAGACACAGTGCCTTTAAAACAAGACCATTGGAATGTGTATCGCTCTACGACCCGGCTTTAAAATGACTAATGAAACCGTGTATAATCATGTAACAGGTAATTATTAACGCAGCACGTATCATATCCTGTGATTTTATGATTTATGGAAGCATTTAGAAACACCACATGCATTATGATTAATTCCACTTTTACGGTGAAGTTGTAACATTCAATAAATGTGATAATGAATTGTGAACTTGTGCACTCTTGTTCAACTCATATGTGGCTTGATAAATGGGGCTTATTGGATTTGTGAGCAGCGTAGCTCCTGATCAAATAGCACTCGCGTAGAATGGTAACAATATATTTTGCTTCTCAGAAGCATGACGTGTGTTTCATTGATGACATGACGATCAGTGTAGATCCTGATCAGACTGTGCGGATGCACAGTCTGATCTGGATCTACACTGGTCGCAATATTCCCCATTTCTCCAATAACAGCCACATATTAGCAATGTCAGCACGTAATGATAGCAATTTGATTGTCTGAGTCTGGAATGTAGCACAGTAGAGGTTCAGACAATGCTACAGTCCAGGCTCAGCCAATCAAGCTGCTTGATTTCAAGCGCGATATTCAAGTACTTCCAAATAAAGAAATTGATAAATATTTGTACGGTTAGCGCTGGCGTTAGTGTATCCCATTACCACGATATGATGATGTCCCGCTTAGGCCATCGGGCCGATACTACGATAACGCGATACTACGATAACGATGGTACGATGCTACGATGACGATATTAAGATATCACGATGCTACGATGACGACAGTACGATATCACGACGGTACGATGACGATAGTACGATGATACGATGACGATTATACCTTTTCTCCAGTCATGGTCACATATGTCCTTCATTTGTCTATGACATCGTTGGCGTTTGCATTCCGTGACACGTTCGTTTGCGTTCGTATCGTATGTGTTACCCCTTTCGTATGTGTTCTTTTTTTTTCTTCTTGTGGGGTGGGGGATGGGTTGTGTGTGGCTTAATGGTTAGAACACCTGGCTTCCAATTCGGAGGTTGTGGGTTCAAACATCGCCTTACGCATACAACATACTTGCATAGTATTTCCATCCCACTGGTTTTACAGATGACACTTGAAACCGAGGTCCCGCCCCTAAATGACCTTAGCTCTCGGTGGGATGTTAAACCCATTCACTGTCACTCTAATTTGTTTACCTGTTGGCGTTTGCGTTCCGTGACGCATTCTCTTGCGTTATTATTGTATATGTTGCCTATTTCGTAGGCGTTATTCTTTTCACTTGAGGGTCATTTTACATTTATTGAGCATAGGCTGCATATGCAGCCTATGCTCAATAAATGTAAATTCATCAAATGGCTGAATATATTTGTTTTCAATGTAAATATTACGTTCTTATTTTATGATTTGTCCCCTGATGCAGCAAGTATTATACGGCACCAAGTCCGTTGTCCCGGCGGTCAAACACCAATAAATTAAATGTTCATGTTGGACCGGACACTGCTAGTCATAGAGTGCACGTCGGCCCATTTCTTGCACAACTTCACAACCAACGGTTGCCTACCATATACAACTATCCACTATGTGACCTTTTTTCGACCTTGACCTCTTTTTTTGCATATGCGTAAACGACTTAACAATGTTAAGTGTTCGTGCTTAGGTCCATTTCTCCATTACTGTACCACCTAGGACCACCATACTTGCATAACTTCATAACCAACAGGTGCCCACCACCTCCAGTATCTAACATTTGACCTTCCTCTTTACCTTGACCTATTTTTTCCATGTAGCTGACTTAGCAATTTTCAACATTAAGTTTTCGCGTTTATATCCGTTTCTCACGTTCTGTACCACCTAGTACCACCAAACTTGCACAGCTTCATAAACAACGAGTGCCCACCACATACCACCATCCAACATGTGACCTTTCTTTACGTTGACCTATTTGTTCTGCAGCATTGGACAGCACTCATCAGACAGCACAGATGTTCACTCGTATCTTCTACTAATACATTTATCCCGTCAACACAGTGCGTATGTGCCGTGAAACACGGTGCCGTGAAACATTTCTGATATCCAGTCAATACTATTTTTCCATTTTACAGCCATTTTTAGGTGTTGACGGGATAAATAGAATAGTAGGTTAGTGCCGTGAATGGGAAAAAATATCTGGCGCGGCACGGAAACGGGATGTACTCGGCAGAGCCTCGCCCATCCCGTTTCCTGAGCCTCTGTATATGCCAGCCTGCAACTGCATGTAGGTTTTCTCATACATTGGCTTCTTTTGCCATCTTATGTCACTGGCACTTGTCACTGTCAATCATGGATGGAAATTATTCACAAGAATTATTGCCTATGCTTAGCATAGGCAATAATTCTTGTGAATAATTTCCAGGTCATAATAACATTAATAGCCAATTATATGTCATCCAATTGTCTATGCCTTGAAGAAAACCCGGCATTCGTGGCTTTGTCCCGTCTCTTGTTTATTTCAAAATACTTGCACATTGTGCTTGGAATCAACCAGCTTGATCAGCTGAGCCTGAGCTGTGACACAGCTCAGGCTCAGACAATCAAACTGCTTGATTGCGAGTTGAGATTTCTAAGATATGTTCAGACTTTATTTGAATAGGAACAAAAATCAAATAGTTTGATTAGTCAAGATTGAGTACAAATCAGGCTCCACGAATCAGATTGCTTGATATCGATTATTAGATTGTATAAATGAAATACATTGACAATATTAACGCTTGCCGAGTGTGCAGTAACAATTCCGAACACATTGTGCAATTACCTATGCTTCAGTGCATCATTACAGAACTGTCTAGATCTTTCGGTGAACAGTGGAATCGAAGATTGCGACTTCGATATGCATGGACCTGACATTTGTATTAGCACAGAATGAAGGTGGAAACTAGTGAGAGAGACATAAAGAGAGGGAGAGAGAGCGAGACAGATGAGAGAGTGCGATAGACAGAGAGGGGATAGAAAGACAGAGATAGGGAGACGGGGTGGGGGGGAAGAGAATGAGAGATATACGGAAAATGAGAGAGAGGCGGTGGGACACAGACACACACAGAGACAGACAAAATAAGGACAATGAGAGAGAGAGAGAGAGAGAGAGAGAGAGAGAGAGAGAGAGGGCGAAGCGGGAGAGAGAGAAAGATAGAAATAAACGAAAGAGAGAGAAATGTACCAGAGAGATACAGATATGTGGAAAGAGAGCGAGAGAGAGACAGTGACCAGGTGAGACAGAGAGCGAGAGAGTGAGATTAGGGAGAGTGAGAGATTAGCGAGAGCGATCGCCAGAGAGAGAGAGAGAGAGGGAGAGAGAGAATGAGAGAGGAAGGGGGAGATAGAGCCAGAGAGAGAATGGAAAATGCAAATTCGATCCATGTCAATAAGTGCGGCCTGTAATCAGTGTACATTTGTATGTGTATGTCGGTACCGAGAAATCAATCCCGCGCAGGATTTAAATTGAATCAATCAACGTTGATTATACAACGTGAAACTTCATTGAATTATTGAACTAGCTTGTTTCGTTAAGTCTTACTTTCATTAACCAAGAACAATGTTCCCAGTGTACACCACCGCCTGCGCTAATCTTATTATTGTGATTACAAGCAAGCGGCTTGATTGGCTGAGCGGATGCACGGGGTGATATGGTCTAAAAATACCAACCTGTCGTGTTCGTTCGTGTGTGCACTTACACGCTGACCCCACTGTATTTCTCCAGTCAAAACCACAAATGTAGATGAAATTTGTACTCATCGCCATTATCTGTAGTGTTGTTTACTGGTACACACGTTGTTTACTGTTGTCTATGTTCGTGGATTGGAGAGAATATGCACCACGTGACTTGATGTGATGTTTATCCTTATTCTTACGATCTGTGTTGGGCAATGATTGCAACTCCAATTGAGGCAAACGATTCTGAGCATTTTCATTGGCCAAGAGTATAGCCACATCCGAATATGTGACAAGAGTTTTTAGTCACACAAATAAAGCCTGTACTGTTGACAACTGTTTTACCGATTCGGAATTTCAAATGTTAAAAACACAGTATTGAGCCGAAATGCTTACCACTATAATTAGTATACCCCCGGCAAACGAAGGGGTATATAGTTACCGTCCGTCCGCCCGTCCGTCCGTTTTCACACACTGCCTTATCATCATCCATATTTCCATTCCATAGCACACACATGCGGACTTCATGTCCATGGCCAATGTCAAATTACTTAGAAATGTGCGTACATAAGATATGCGTTAAGTTTTCGGGTACCAATTATCTTTGCAACGGTATGTCTGATTGACTTCAAACTTCCCACACTGCCTTATCATCATCCACATTTTCATTCCATACAACACCCATGCGGCCTTCATGTCCAAGGTCAATGTCAAATTACTTAGAAATTTGCGTTAATGTTTTTAAATATTTGCGTTAAGGGTTTTGTGTGTCGGTCCAGGCGGCGGCCGGGAGTGTCCGTGAGCCTCTGCTCACTTGCTCTAGTTATCTCAGAATTTATGTTAACACGGGTGTGAATCACGCGGTCTATTGCTTTTTTTGGTGACGTCGATTGTTTTGCCTGTCTTGGCCCTCAGGTACGTTTTTATCTTTGGCTCTTTTGTTACCTGGGAATTGAATTGGGTAATTGCCCATTATAGAAGTAGTAAGAGTATTACTAATGCTACTGCTTTTGGGAGGGGGCAAGTGATTCTGGTTTGGCGAGGACCTGTCATCTGATCAGGATGATTCTGATTCCAGGACTGAATATACAGTAAATATTCAGTTCTGATTTGGGGATTTTCCCCCCATTTGTACATGTACTTGAACATGTACATGTACTTGAACAGGTAATATATGGGATTTAGTACTAAACCCATTGACCCGGCCTTAAATGACCTTAGCTGTTGATAGGCCGTTAAACCCCAACAAACAAACAAATACTTAATGTGAACATTCGGTTTGAAAACAACAGTACCAAACGGAATGCATGTCAAACATTGGATTGGCTGACTGTCACTGCTTTAGATAATGACGTAACTTCCCACTTTGCAGCACCCTCTTTGTGGCTGTGACTGGATAAATTGGGTTTATATGATTTGTCACCAGTGTACATGTAGTTCCAGATCAAATAGCACACTCCTGTAGCTTGATAACGATCTGTGTTGCTTGTCACAAGCACGACGTGTGTTTCATTGACGGAATGGCGAACAGTGCAGATCCGGATCAGATTGTGCGAATGCACAGTCTGATCCGAAATCTACACTGGTCGTAAAACCCATAAACCCCATTTCTCTAGTCAGAGCAACATATTTAAACTACATGTGTGGGAAGACCTAAAGTAAATGTAGTGGAGATGACAAAAATTCCATTAAACTGTAATTTTTCAAACCTCAATTTTATCACTTCTTGCCCAAACAAGCTATGGCATGAAGTCAGTCATACCGCTATTTATAGTTCTCACAGAAAAGGCGGACATTTGCGTTTGTTACCAATGTAGAACATGAATCAACCATTTCTGATCAGATACTACAATTATCCTCATTTAAACGGCACAGAATTTCATTTTCTTCTAACAACCCGTGTAGGTACTAATAAATAGTATGGTGTTATGTTTTCTGGTTCGGAACTACGCTGGTTACATATACATATTCAATAAGCCAGTTCTGTCATTTGATGTTCTATCATTCGGTGCCATTGTGTGCTATTTGCAATTGCGCTGAGAGGGTTATCGTGCTTCGCGCTCTTTTGTACGAGCCGATAAAAGGGTTTAGAATAATTAAATGTGAGCCCGTTTTAACGTGGCAATTGTAATACCTTTCAAAATCAAAGTACTGAAAGAACCGAAACCGTATCGCGAGACACACCAAGTAGGAATGTGTGACTACCCCACACCGATGATGCCCCCATTGGCAGCATTTATAACAGTATTCATCTGGGGCCAGTTTCACTAAACCACGTACGACTAAAATGTTCTTAAGTGCAAAATTATGATAGTCTGTAAATTTCACATTAACAATGTTTTCTTGCAATTAATTATTGGATTTACATTTATTGAGCATAGGCTGCAAATGCAGCCTATGCTCAATAAATGTAAATCCATCAATCGAGATTTCCAGACGATCCTAAATTTGCACTTACGAACATTTTAGTCTTACGAAGTTTAGTGAAACGGGCACCTGGTGTCCGGTGCATTCATTATTACACCCGTCGTAGACATACATTGCTTTCCAAAAAGAGATAAAAAAAATGGCGATACTTAAAAATAGTAACATACAACGGACGCTGACTTATCTGTATCTAATGATAAAGTACTTACAGGAACATCTCTAATCTGGACACCCTGGGAGTTCCTGGGAACTCACAGGGTGTCCGGATTAGATAGTTTCCACTGTAAATCAAATTTGTGATCACTCTGTGACACAGTTTAGTGCTTTGCAATCACGAACACACGTTATAATTAGAGCGAGATTCAAATTAAATACCGAGATTGTTCTAAGTTTCCTGTATAGAGAGGTTTCACTGTACATGTATGGAGTTACGGACTGTAATAAGAGTGTATTAAAACACTACTGTCTGTTCCACGTTTTGCTGCCAACGAACTTTTGGCTATTAAACACTTTAAATCTAAAAATATATTTAAAAGTAAGTACTTTTTTATCAATACCAAAAAAAGTCACCCTCCCCAAAAAAAAATTATTTGTTGATTTTATTGCGAAAAAAATGATTTTCCTATGTGAATTTAACATGGGGGCTAAAAATAGATTTTTTTTAAATATTTGTTTTATTTGTGGACCGATTTTAAAAATCTAACTTCTGTTTTCTTAGTTACATCATTTTCAAGCTATCTCGCCAGGTTTCGGAGTCAACTTCCAAATCTTTTCGTTTTTTGATCCTGGAAATTGACTCCCCCATGTTAAATTCCCATAGGAATGTATATGAGATCGCTGCATTCAACGCTTTATGTGGTCAATACAGTTTCAATGTATTGCACTGTGCTTATGCGGACATATAATATAACATGTATGTTTATTTAATATGATATTTGATAACCAGACATTAGCATATCACAGTCGATACATACATATGAGAAATGTTGACGGGATCCAGTCATTAAAGCTGCGGTCCTATTGATAAGGCACACAATGTTCTTTCTAGGAAGTAAATAAATGTGCAACTAATCCACCAGTGTTAAGCATTATTTAGCAAATGTCTTGGATTTAACGACGGCAGGTCGTCTCCCAAGAAGCTACGAGTGTCCACTATACATATATACTCATTAGTAATGTTTAATTGTAATACTGATAGTGATGCGTGGTTGTTTAGTCTAGTAATGTTTAATTGTAATACTGATAGTGACGCGTGGTTGTTTAGTCTATTAATGTTTAATTGTAATACTGATAGTGACGCGTGGTTGTTTAGTCTATTAATGTTTAATGTTAATACTGATAGTGACGCGTGGTTGTTTAGTCTAGTAATGTTTAATTGTAATACTGATAGTGACGCGTGGTTGTTTAGTCTAGTAATGTTTAATTGTAATACTGATAGTGACGCGTGGTTGTTTAGGCTATTAATGTTTAATTGTAATACTGATAGTGATGCGTGGTTGTTTAGTCTATTAATGTTTAATTGTAATACTGATAGTGACGCGTGGTTGTTTAGTCTATTAATGTTTAATTGTAATACTGATAGTGACGCGTGGTTGTTTAGTCTATTAATGTTTAATGTTAATACTGATAGTGACGCGTGGTTGTTTAGGCTATTAATGTTTAATTGTAATACTGATAGTGACGCGTGGTTGTTTAGTCTATTAATGTTTAATGTTAATACTGATAGTGACGTGTGGTTGTTTAGGCTATTAATGTTTAATTGCAATACTGATAGTGATGCGTGGTTGTTTAGTCTAGTAATGTTTAATTGTAATACTGATAGTGACGCGTGGTTGTTTAGTCTAGTAATGTTTAATTGTAATACTGATAGTGACGCGTGGTTGTTTAGGCTATTAATGTTTAATTGTAATACTGATAGTGACGCGTGGTTGTTTAGTCTAGTAATGTTTAATTGTAATACTGATAGTGACGCGTGGTTGTTTAGCTATTAATGTTTAATTGTAATACTGATAGATGACGCGTGGTTGTTTAGTCTATTAATGTTTAATTGTAATACTGATAGTGACGCATGGTTGTTTAGGCTATTAATGTAATTAAATTGTAATACTGATAGTGACGCGTGGTTGTTAGTCTATTAATGTTTAATTTAAATACTGAATAGTGACGCGGGGTTGTTTTAGGCTATTAATGTTTAATTGTAATACTGATAGTGACGCGTGTTGTTTATTTGGGCTATTAATGTTAATTGTAAATACTGATAGTACGCGTGGTTGTTTTTTAGGCTAGTAATGATAAGTTTTAATACTGAGAGTGACGCGTGGTTGTTTAGTCTAAATTGTAAGTTTAATTGTAATACTGAAGTGACGCGTTGTTTTTAGCTATTAATGTTTTAATGTTAATACTGATAGTACGCGTGGTTGTTTTAGTCTATTAATGTTTTAATTGTAATACTGAGTGACGTGGGTTGTTTAGTCTATTAATGTTTTAATTGTAATACTGATAGTGACGTGTTGTTTATTCTTTAGTAAACTATATGATTTGTTATTTAATTGTAATTACTGATAGTACGTGGTTGTGAGTCTATTAATGTTTATTGTTTAAAACTGATTAGTTTACCGCGGTTGTAGGCTATTAATGTTTAATTGTAATACTGATAGTGACGCTGGTTGTTTAGCAATTAATGTTTAATGGTTAATACTTGATAGTGACGCTGGTTTGTTTTTGGCTATTAAATGTTTAATTGTAATACTGATAGTGACGCGTGGTTGTTTTAGGCTATCAATTGTTTAATTGTAATATGAAGTGACGCAATTTGTTAGACTATTAATGTTTAATTGTAATACTGATAGTGACGCGTGGTTTGTTTAGACTATTAATGTTTTAATTTGTAATCCTGGATAGTGACGCGTGGTTGGTTTAACAATATGTTTTAATTGTAATACCTGAATAGTAACGGCGTGGTTGTTTAGGCTAGTAAGTTTAATTGTAATACTGATAGTGACGCGGTGGTTTGTAGGTCCCTATTAAATGTTTAATTTAGTAAATACTGAAATAGTTAACAATGTGGTTTGTAGTCTTTCGTAATTGTTTAATTGTAATAACAAAGTGACGGTGGTTGTTTTAATGGCTATTAAAGTTTTAATGTTGAATACGGATAGTGACGTGGTTGTGTTTAGGTCTATCAATGTTTATTAAGTTATGATACTGATAAGTGACGCGTGGTTGTTTAGACTATTAATGTTTTAATTGTTAATACGATAGGGAGCGTGGTTGTTTAGGCTATATGTTTAATGTAATAACTTGATAGTGACGGTTGGTTTTTTAAGCTATAATGTTTAATTGTAATACTGTTGACGCGTGTTGTTTTGTCTATTAATGTTTAATTGTAATAACCTGTAGTGAACCGCGTGGTTGTTTAAAGCTATTATGTTTAATTGTAAAACTGAATAGACGCTGGTTGGTTTAGTTCTATTAATGTTTAACTTGTAATACTGATAGTGACGCGTGGTTGTTTAGTCTATTAATGAATGATAATTGTAATACTTGGATAGTGACGCGTGGTTGTTTAGTCTAATAATGTTTATGTAATACTGTATAGTGACGCGTGGTTGTTTAGCTATTAATGTATAGTAATACTGATAGTGACGCGTGTGTTTAGGTCTAGGCAATGTTTATTGTAAGACTGATAGTGACGCGTGGTTTGTTTAGGTCTATTAATGGTTTAATTGAATACTGATATGACGCGTGGTTTTTTGTGAAGTTAAGCTAGTATGGCTGTATGTTAAATATACGTGATGTTGTGGTCTGAATTGTAAAGGACTGATCGTGTAGTTTAGTCTATTAATGTTTTAATTGTAATACTGATAGTGACGCGTGGTTTGTTTAGTCTATTAATGTTTAATGTTAATACTGAATAGTGACGCGTGGTTGTTTAGGCTATTAATGTTTAATGTAATACTGATAGTGACGCGTGGTGTTTAGGCTATTAATGTTTAATTGTAATACTGATAGTGACTTTGCGTTGTGTAGACTAGTATTGTTAAATTTAATTGTAATCTGATATGACGCGTGGGTTGTTTAGCTTTATTAATACATTGTAAAACTGATAGTGACGCGTGTTGTTTAGGCTATTAATGTTTAATTGTAATACTGATAGTGACGCGTGGTTGATTTAGACTAGGTTTTTAATTTGTAAAAATGATACGGGACTGGTGTTTAGTCTATAATGAAAATACTGAAAGAAAAGTGACGCGTGTTGTTTTAGTCATTATGTTTAATTGTAATACTGATAGTGACGCGTGGTTGTTTAGCTCTATTAATGTTTAATTGTAATACTGATAGTGACGCGTGGTTGTTTAGGCTAGTTAATGTTTAATTGTAATACTGATAGTGACGCGTGTTGTTTTTAGGCTATTAAATGTTTAATTGTAAACAATAGATTCTAGAGACGCGGTTGTAGTAGTCTATTATAGTTTAATTGTAATACTGATAGTGACGCGTGTTGTTTAGTCTATTAATGTTTAATTGTAATACTGCTAGTTGACGCGTGGTTGTTTAGGCTAGTAATGTTTAATTGTAATACTGATAGTGACGCGTGGTTGTTTAGGCTATTAATGTTTAATTGTAATACTGCTAGTGACGCGTGGTTGTTTAGTCTATTAATTTTAATTGTAATACTGATAGTGACGCGTGTAGCTATTAATGTTTTAATTGTAATACTGATAGTGACGCGTGGTTGTTTAGTCTATTAATGTTTAATTGTAATACTGATAGTGACGCGTGGTTGTTTAGTCTATTAATGTTTAATTGTAATACTGCTAGTGACGCGTGGTTGATTTAAGTCTAGTACTGAATTTGACCGTGGTTGTAGTCATTAATGTTTATTGTAATACTGATAGTGACGCGTGTTGTTAGTCATTAATGTTTAGTTAATACTGTAGTGACGCGTGGTTGTTTAGTCTAGTAATTGTTTAATTGTACTGATAGTGACGCGGTTGTTTAGGCTATTAATGTTTAATTGTAATACTGATAGTGACGCGTGGTTGTTTAGGCTATTAATGTTTAATTGTAATACTGATAGTGACGCGTGGTTGTTTAGGCTATTAATGTTTAATTGTAATACTGATAGTGACGCGTGGTTGTTTAGGCTAGTAATGTTTAATTGTACTGATAGAGACGCGTGGTTGTTTAGGCTATTAATGTTTAATTGTAATACTGATAGTGACGCGTGGTTGTTTAGGCTATCTTGATATGCAAATAAGGCAAGATATTTTTTTTAATTATTTATATCAATTAAACTGAAACTATTTTTATCGGCAGATTATAAAGTATGATCATTGCACATCCAAAAATAAATAGAGATAATATATTATTATTCCTGTTAACCTTTTAAGGAAACGCGATTATCGCCCCTGCCCTCAACAGAGGCAATTCACGCTTGATGTAAGAAGCATTATAATGCCAATAATCACGTCCGAAAATGTTAAATGAATGTTTATTTTGCCGAAGAATGTCATATCTAAAGAAAGGACGAAACGATAACTGTCTCCCTATGTTACAACCTGGAATATGGGAGTCCAGGTTTAATGTATGCATCTATCATACAATCCTACTCTGACATAATTCATTTGGCGAATGTGTCACGTGACGTACCGCATGACGTCAGTTGATGACGCAACATAAGCATGTCCGCGTTATATGCAACGAATACTCCTTAATACTTACGCATTTCGTCGCAGAAAAATGTTTTCAGATAAATTGCATACCGAGCTTAGGCAGTGCATTGTGCCAGGGGCCCGTTTCACTAAACTTCGTACGACTAAGATGTTCGTAAGTGCACACTTAGGATCGTCTGGAAATTCCAATTGATGCATTTACATTTATCGAGCATAGGCTGCATATGCAGCCTATGCTCGATAAATGTAAATCCAATAATCGTCTACAAGAAAACATTGCTGATGTGAAATGTACAGACTATCATAATTTTGCACTGACGAACATTTTAGTCGTACGATGTTTAGTGAAACAGGCCCCAGGGGCATGTTTCACTAAGCTTCGTACGATTAAAATGTTCGTGCGGAGATTTCTATCAATTTGCTTCTCCACAAACATGCATTTCGCTAATGCTACCGTTTTGTACCTACGGGTTCATGTTATTGAATGTTTACATCCACCAAAGATTTTCCAACATCGGCTGTCAGAACAAATGTTATTGTGGATTTCAGGTTTGAACTTACGAACTTCTTAGTCGTACGAAGTTTAGTGAAACGGGCCCCATGCTTGGCACATAAACCACCTAGGAATTCCTACGCGTTTTCTAGCCTCACATATATATCTGTCTCTTAACTGAGAACAGGGGTCCTTTTCACTAAACTTCGTACGACTAAGAAGTACGTAAGTGCAATCCACAATAGCATTTAGATTTTGGAAAATCTTTCGTAGATGTACTACATTTAATGACGTTAACCCGTAGCTACAAAATGGTAGCGTTAGGGAAACACGATAATGTGGGAAGCAAATTCATAGAAATCTTCTTACAAACATTTTCAAGGTGTATGATCACGTGGTACTAACAACAACAAGTACTGAAATTTCCAGAATTCATCTGACATAAAGTATGTATTCTTTTATAGTGTCCTTATTACGCAACGGATTTTGATGAAATATGGCGCATCAAAGGCGTCTTGTTAAGTTGCATTTGGTTGTCTCTGTATTTTCGCCCAAACTTCCAGTGTCGTTTTTGCGAAGAATCGATTTCCGTGTCTCTGACACGGAAATCGATTCTTCGCAAAAACGACATAAGTCTGTGCCAAACTCCCTGGACAACAAAATGCAGTTCATGAAAACGCGTTTGCTGCGCCATATTTCATCAAAATCCGTTGAATATTAAGGAAAATATCAAATAATACTTACTTTGGAGTGGGCGACGTTGTTGTTGTTTTGTTACCACGTGATCATGCACCTTGATTTTTTGTCGTAAGAACTTTAGTGAAACTGGACCCAGATATATTTCGACACGAATAGGCAAGCTTGTCTACTGTCCCGTGTTAGTTCCCGAAACTTAATGTCATTTTTGTCTTTTGACTCCACAACAACATCAAAACGCATAAAATCGACATGTGGCTGTGACTGGAGAAAATCGGCTTATGTGCATCCGCACAGTTTGATCAGGATATGCACTGTTCGTCATTGCATCAATGAAATACCCATCGTGCGTCTAACAAGCAACATAGATCGTTATCATGTTACAGGAGTGTGCTATTTGGTCAAGATCGACACTGGTCATTAAACAATCCCATAAGCCATATTTCTCCAGTCCAGCCACATTATGGCTTTTACATTATCCTCAGGCTCAGCTTATTCGATTCCTTCCCTGGGGCATTTTGTCAGAAACTGCGTGTTTACTCGGAATAATTGGCGCGAATTACTGTGATTCTGATTAATGCTGCAAGCCCCTGGGGGATTAAGCAACTCCATTAACAAGCGTCTTCATTACATGGATCAAAACGAGTCGTTGACGGTTTTAATCAACGCCGCTGACTTGGTCGTTGGTCTGTTATTTTTGTCATTTTTGTTACTAACATGTGGAGACAATGAAACAATTAATATAGCTGCAAACTATACTTGTGTTAAATGTCACAAGTTTGTTATGTGACGTGTATGCATCTACTGTCTGTTAAACGTTTTGCTGCCGACGAACATTTGGCCATTACACACAGTAACTCTAAACAATATTTAAAAGTAAGCACTTTTTCATCAATAACAAAAAAGTCACCCTCTCCGAAAAAATTGATCTTATTGCGAAAAAAACATTTTCCTATGGGAATTTAACGTGGGGAGTCATTTTCCAAAAAATTTAATTTTTAAAACGAAAAATTTTGGAAATTGACTCCGAAACCTGGCGATATAGCTTGAAAATTATCTAACTAAGAAAACAAGTTAAATTTTAAAAATCGGTCAACAAATAAAAAAAAAAATTTAAAAATATATAATTTTAGCCCCCATGTTAAATTCTCATAGGAAAATCGGTTTTTCGCAATAAAATCAATATTTCATGGAATTTCATCAAATAACATTTTTTGGGGAGGGTGACTTTTTTTGTTATTGATAAAAAAGTACTTACATTTAAAGATTTTTTAGATTTAATGTGTGTAATAGCCAAAAGTTCGTCCGCAGCAAAACGTGGAACAGACAGTAGTAAGCACACGTATTTGAACAGATGGTCATTTTTTTGGTGCCATGTTGGTATTTTGGTTGATTTAGGTGGATTTCGTTGGTTTTGGGTAATTTACATTGCTTTGTGCAACTACTAATGCTCAATCAGAGAACATGACAGAAATCAACAATTATCTACACAATCACCGTTCCGAACTTTCCCACTCCTTATATACTGTCAACATGCCCGTAAATTACCGTACTGATACATGTACGTGTAATTCGCGGGATGTGACGTAAATTATATGTTGGTAACAATGCACCCCAAGCACTAGAGCTACCGAAATAATCTGGGTACCGCCAGTGTGTTCGGTATAACGAGTTTCCACTGTAATCAACGAGCCCCAGCATGGAACTGTTGGAAGGGCTGGACATGGAGGTACAGGAGCTGTACAGGGTAATCTCGCTATACCGAACACCCTGGCGGTGCCCAGGGTGTTCGGTATAGCGAGTTTTCACTGTAATCAATCAATCACCATCTGTCCGAGCCGCAGTATGGAACTGTTGGAAGGGCTGGGCTTGGAGGTGAATGAGCTGTACAGTGGAATCTCGCTATACCGAACACCGTGATATCGCCAGGGTGTTCGGTATAGCGAGTTTTCAATGTCATCAATCAATCACCAGCTGTCATAGTCACAGCATGGAACTGTTGGAAGGTTTGGGCTTGGATGTACATGAGCTGTACTGTGTAATCTCGCTATACCGAACACCCTGGGTACCACTGTATTCTCGTTATGCCGAACATCCTGGGTACCGCCATGGTGTTCGGTATAGAGAGATTGCACTTTATATATTATATTGATTGATTCATTAATTTATTCATTAACCGATTGATCTATATATTAGTGATTATCTTGGATATTCATTAGTCATACAACTTCCGAAAATGTCCTTATTGGAAACTAATATTCATAACGGATATATGAATTAATGATAGATCTTAATCGTCTAAAACGTATAATTAATTAGAATTTAATATAAACATTAATGACGGTCTTTAATATGCAGACAAAAGCAAGTGCAACTATCATTTGTAGTTATAATGCACTCTATAAATATCACGCAATCTGATTGGCTGATGGTCATGCATTACAGGTATATCTTTGTTGATTAACGGTCGCAAATTATTTCAATATATATTCCTACGCCAGTAGTAAAGGAGTGCATTAGAAATAGGTTAATGCATTCTAATTTTGAAATTTGCGGCGTATATCAGAAAATGATAGGTCGGAAAACATGTTTAATGGCGACGCGTTGCGCTAGCGCGTCGCCATTAAACAGATTTTCCGACCTATCATTTTCTGACATACGCCGAAAATTCCAAAATTACAATACAGTTAACCCTATAATTAATAAATTGACAAATATTGGCAATATTAGCGCCAGCGGTAGTGTAATACGTACTGTCGGCGGGGGCGGACTCGTCATACAACCACCAGAGTTGGGAGATGAAGAACGGGGACCAGCAGGCGACGTAGGCGATGATAATGACCAGCGTAAACTTCACCGTCTTCAGCTTAGCACGTGTCAGTCCCGCGTATGAGCTGCTGCGTGGTACGTCATTGTCACGTGACCTCGGCTTCAGGGGAAGTGCCCGGATGGTGATACCGTTCCGCTGTTGCAACGGCGTTTCCGATTTGTTGAGCATGGTTTCCATGTCTGATTGTGACTTTGCGATGAACTTGGGCGTGGCAAGGCCACGTGAGTACTTTTGTCTCTTCACAATTGTGTAATATATTGACCCGTATGCGTATATGAGAATGAACAACGGAATTATATACACAAGGACCGTGAATGCGGTTATGTAAAACTGAAGCGTCCATTCTGGGTCAAAATGCACCCAACAGTTCTGCACTTCCGCTTGGTATTTAAATATTATCGCCTGTGGTGTACTGAGCGCCGCCGAAATAAGATAGACCACGCCCACTGACAGATGAACCAATCGAAATGTCCATGTGTGGCTCGAAAGTGGGTTACATATTGCTCGTCTCCGATCTAGCGCCGTGAGGACAAGAATATACGTGGACAGATACATAACAAATATCTGCATGAATTTCACAAATCTACACATGAAGTCACCTGCCAGCCATTTGCCGGTGATTTCCCAGATAAGTTGGGGCAGAATGTTAAAGAAAGCAACAAGCATATCCGAAAGGCTTAAATGTAAGATAAATATATGCATGCGTGTCAGTTTCCCCTTCCGGCGGTATAGCGCAACTAACAGGCACGTGTTTCCAAAAATAGCCAGAGCCAGGATTACCGCCTGCACCAATACTTTCGCTAAGAACAGACGACTCATTGATGGACGCGTATCTGATTGGTTATTCGGAAGTCCAATTGTTGTGACGTCATCCAACGTATACATTATCTCATCCTCCATCTCCATATCTGCAATAAAATAATAATATAAACTTATATATTAAACAGTTAAGCTTGAAATCCCATTGAATGCGCAAACGTAATGTTTCGTCAACTGATCGCAGGTAATTGTTTTAACGTCATTCGGCAATATCATGTGACATTCTTAACCAATGAAGCGTCAGCGAATATACTTTTAAATTTCACTCGGTCATTGCCGGATATGACAATTGATTATCGGTCGCTGAATATCGTCCTTCTAACGGTATAAATAACCAGACACTGGCAGTAAGTCGGTTGCGCAAGAATTGCAATATAATCTGCTAGAACCGTGAATACAATATCTCTCAGCTAGTAAGCGTGGCTGTTACGTGGCTATTAGACCCACAATTTTGCAATTCCGCGTAAAATTGCTCTTGACGGTGCTTATGTAAAAGCCCTTTGGAGATTGGAGCTATTTGATTACATGGATCGAATATAACCGGAACTCATTGGCGTGCACGCCCAGCATAGACAACCACGTGCAGTGCTACACCGCTAAAATTGCCAATTTATTACAAAATACTTGATTATTGTGCTTGCAATCAAGCAGCTTGATTGTCTGAGCCTGAGCTGCTGTACAGCTCAGGCTCAGTCAATCACACTGCTTGATTGCGAGTTGAGATTGCCAATAGATGCTCAGAAATGTTGACATCTAGGCAAGATTGACGCGGGCGGTTGTGTACAGTAGCCTCTGAGTTTGTGTTCCGTGACGTTTCTGTTTGGTTTATTTGTACATACATTGTAATTGAAAGCAAGCTTATATAAATCCTCTCCCTACAAATCCTCTCCCTCAAGTTTGCGCTACGTTCGACAGAAAACCATTTTTTTGCGGGTTGCTGAGCGTTTCCCCGTTTTATCTTCACTGCGCATGCTCAGTAATACACAAATGGTGAAACGTGTATCCGTTTTTGCATCACAGCGCATGTGCAGAGTTTCTGGAAAAGCAGCTTTGCGTTTTTGTTTTAATGCGCATGTGCATAGTTTTTAGAGCAAATGCCACGTGAAGCAAAAACGGCATTTTCATTGGATAAGAAGCCCAGAAAACTAAAAACGGTTTATAGTCGGTAAAAAAAACGGAAAATCAGTTTTCAGACTTTTGCAAACGGGAATACAGTATTTGATTCGCTAACAGGAATAAAGGAAATCTCACGTTTTGACCACGTTCAGTTCTGTGGGTCGTTTCACCAAACTTCGTACGACTAAAATGTTCGTAGGTGTAAAATTATGATAGTCGGTAAGTTTCACATTAAGAATGTTTTCTTGTAAACAATTATTCGATTTACATTTTTTGAGCATAGGCTGCATATGCAGCCTATGCGCAATAAATGTAAATCCATCAGTTGAAATTTCCAGACGATCCTAAATTTGCGCTTACGAACATTTTATTCGTACGAAGGTTAGTGAAATGGGCTCCAGGTTTCCAATGGAAACACAAACGAAAACGCTAATGTATGATGTGATTGATTGATTGATGACTTAGGCATGTGATTGATTGATTGATGACTTAGGCCCAGTATCGGTAAGCAAGAAGCAAAGACATAACCGCCTGCGTTAATCTTGCCAATATTATTTATTTATTTCAATATAATCGAATATTGTGCTTGAAGTCAAGCAGCTCGATTGGCTGAGCTTGAGCTGTGCTACAGCTCAAGCTCAGCCGATCAAGCCGCTCGATTACCAGTTGACATTGCAAATAGATGTTCGGGAAACGTTGTTACTCTGGGCACGATTAACGCTGGCGGTTGTGTACTTGTGTATGTATACACATGCTAAGTTTGGTTTAGGAATGAAACGGACGCTCTGTGTACCTCCCAGGGCGTCCGGTTGAGAGAGGTTCCACTCTAGGTCAGTTAAATCAACGTCCAAATGTTTCTGTGATTTGCAATCCTGAACAGATCTAATACAAGGAAACCGTTCCTGAATAAGTATACTATGGTTGTAAACATTTTTGTTTACCAATCCTTTTTTTTTCAGGAGAGTTATGTATAATTAGATTCAGAAATACAATACAAATATACAATTAAACTATTGTTTCATCATTTTCTAGATATATCCGAGACCCAGGGGCCAGTTTCACTAAACTTCGTAAGACTAAAATGTTCGTAAGACTCATCTGGAAATTCCAATTGATGGATTTACATGTATTGAGCATAGGCTGCATATGCAGCCTATGCTCAATACATTTAAATCCAATAATTGTTTACAATAAAACAATGTTAATGTATTATTTACAGACTATCATAATTTTAAACGAACATTGTAGTCGTACGGCGTTTAATGAAACGGCCCCCAGGGCCTTTAAAGATGTACAACCGTAGAAAACACGGATGCGTTTGCAAACAGCAAACCAAGCTATTTCTCATGAATATCGCGATTTCTCGATTTCTCGGGGAGTAACCCGTCGTTGAATCGCCGGCGTGTCTTACGGACATTACCGGCGTGTGTGTAAATTAGTGCTATTTTTGGCGGACGACTTAATAACGTCTTCGGAAATGGTAATAGGCAGCATTCGGTGTGCATATCGTATTGTTAATTGCGGGGTTGGTGCAGCTGTTCGCATGTGCGGATTCAGGGGGGGGGGGCGGACCCGGCGCGCGCCCCCCCCCCCCCCTAAAATTCGCCCATTAAAGATTTTTTATAAGTTACAAGGCACGTTTCATGCCAAGTGCCATGTATTCCATGCATTTTTCTGCTCCGCTCCGCTCGGTCGACTATTTTGCAATACTTGACTATATTATCGAACGAGCTTAGCTCGTTCGATAATATAGTCAAGTATTGCAAAATAGTTACGCCCCCCCCCCCACCCCTAACCCGAAATCCTGGATCCGCGCCTAGTACGGCAGATAATACACCACCGCTGGGCTAATCTTGTCAATCTTTGTCATGGTTTATTTACTTACAAATACTTGTATATTGCGATTGAAATCAGGCAACTTGGTTGGCTGAGAGAATCTACATCCAGTAACCGGTTCGTCCCATCGGCTTGATGGGTATAAATCTTTGTTAAATTCTTATTAAATTTACAAGCACAAAGGCATAAGTAAAACAATCAGGTACTGCATTGCCATTCTAAATAAGAATTATAAGAGACTGTACATATTGTGTAGTATCACGTTGCTCTAATAATACATATACAGCATAAAGTTGCTAAACATAACCAATTCTACAAGACGAAAAAGGAAATAGGAGCATGTTGATACTGTCTCCGGGAAATACAATGAAACCTCTCTAACCGGACACCCTGGGGATCTCCCAGGGTGCCCGGTTTAAAGAGGTTTCGCTGTAAATCAGGCGTTTGAACATTCTGAGCCATAGTTGTGTGCTATGCGATCACGAACATACATTATCGCCTAAGATAAATGACCAAGAATCTCATCAGAAATAATATCATCGGTGTTGTATTGGCGTCCGGTTTACAGAGGTTCCACTGAAGAAATTAATTTCACAGAGACATGAATTATGCAGTCGATGTGTCAATTTATCAAAATATGTGGCTTTGCCTGTCGACAACCCTCCCCAGTCCCGCCCCAGGATGTAGATGGCGTTGATGCTTATATCACATGCTGCGGAAGTAAAAATCCTTGCGATTTGATTAAATATAAATGGCCCACTTGCCTAACAATAGTTATGTGCAGTCGATGAACGTCCACACATCGGATATCTAAGAGGAATTGTTGCAATTTCAGTTCTGTATCGTTATGTATAAATGCTGTCGGATTTGTAAGGCTTATATTGCAGAAGGCGGCCGTTTTAAATCACGTCGTGTGCGACATAAATTACTCCGCTGATTGGCAATGATTGGCACACAAGTGACTGGAGAAATGGTGTCTATATGGCGTGTCTTTCAATTTCCTGGCAGTTTTAAACATTCCTGTATCCAGCTAATGATCATCGAAGCATCTCTTTAAGAAACATAGCGGGTGTTTCATGGATTGAACTCCGAACAGTGTAGACCATGATCAGACTGCGCGTCCGCGCAGTCTGATCATGGTCTACATTGGTCGGAAAGGACATAAGCCCCATTTGTACAATCACAAAATGAGTCTGCACTTCTCTAACGACTATTCACAAATGGAAATTTGCAATTGTCTTGCTTAAAGGATGTATTGTAGGGGTTATCTGTTATTGTTTCAACCGTTAGATAGGTCATTAATATACAGAAATATCAATTAATTTATATTACCTATTACACTTAATGGCATTATTTCGCCTTATTTGAATGACGGATTTTAATAATGTTGAGGTGAGGGGAGATAACCGCGTTTTCCAAAATTTTGACAAAAATAAATATGTATTCGACGAAAATCAATATTTATTCGTACATGGCATTTTCTGATGTGTACATTAATCAACATTATAATATATCTAAAGCAGTCCTAATTCAGTGTATACACATTATTTATTTAATTAATTAACACTAATCACCATTTGTTCACATTTACATACACTGATGATCACTACTACTGACAAGTAATTGACATATATTAGTTAATACTGTGTTAAAACGGACACTTTCGATGTTAATCATAATAATAATTAGGTACCCGCTTACTTTCCGTAAAGACGTATTTTTTTACATAATTTGAGGGCACCCACCTTTACGGAGGGAGAAACTCTTCGCTGCTTCGCTTTTTCTACAGAATTACACATGCTATCAGTTGCAGGTGGATCAGCTCCATTGAATTCTCCTATAATCCAACCTCCCACGAACGATCACCTCTCTACAACAGCCCCCTCCCTGTGGCAGCCGCTATTGTACCACTGAACACACGAAAACATCTGTGATCTTATTTGTTTACGAGTTTCTGGGTCATTTATCTCCGGTGATACTGTCTGTTCATGATCGCGTAGCACACAGCTATGGCTCAGAATGAAGAAATGCATGATTTACAGTGAAACCTCTCTAAACCGGACGGTGTCCGGTTTAGAGAGGTTTCACTGTATGTCCACAGCGGATAATTCCTTATATATTCACGTTCTTACAACAGCCCCTCTCTGTGACAGTCATTATTTTATATCTAAAATTGATATATTTAACCTTCCTACAACAGCCATCTCTCTACTAAAATCAGTTGTGTGTCTTTTGCGCGTGTCATGTGCGTATCATGATGTGTTACATTCGTGTTTTTCTTTGCGAAGTTTCATGTGTTCTCAACTGGTATCGTGTTCTATGTTTGCCATGCGTGGCTGTTGTAGAGAGGTTACACTGTATATAGCTTAACTATTTACCACACATTTTGGCAATTCTCTGCTGCTTTCATGTTCTGTACCCCGAACAAAAATGAAAAAAAAATATTATAAAAGAAATATACAGCCGCCTCCCTGTCCCACTGTACGTCTGTCTGCATGTCTGTCCAAGTTTTCGGCGACCTACCATCTCTGTTATCGCCAGTAGGAAAGGCTTGAACGTCATATGCTTATTTATCATCATCCATAGTTTCATTCTTCAGATAACCCATGCGGTCCCTGTGCTGACAGTAAATGTTAAATTACTTATATATTTGGGTTAGTCTTTTTTTAGGGTTATAACCATCACTGCTAGCGATTTCTGGTTGGTATAGCTGCTGTGTGTGACGGAACATTTTATGCAAAAACTTGCAAATTAGCAAAATTATTGCGCAGCGTGTGGCTATGGACTTTAGTCAATTGGGAGCCACATGTGTGTCTGGGCTGATCGGAAGATTTACTAGCTATAAATGGCATACTCATTTTTCATCAGACATACAATGGCTGTGGTTGGAGAAATGGGGCTTATGTGTTTTGCGATCAGTGTAGATCCAGATCAGACTGCATCCGCACAGTCTGATCAGGATCTATACTGTTCGCCATTCCATCAATAACACAACCAATATAGATCGTTATCAGGCTACAGGAGTGTGCTAGTAGATCATACGCTACACGGATCACAAATCTCATAAGCCCCATTTCCCCAGGTACAGCTACATATGCGACTAACCACATGTTTTTTTACCTAAGTACATTTGCGATTTTTCATGAAAAATATTCACAGAAACGGTGATATCTTGTGTAAGTCACGTCGGAAGTTGGCGAAATCTTCAGTGCAAATGCGGAATTCTATTCCGCATTTGCACTGAACATTTCGTAAACTTTCGACGTCATTAACGGAAAATATCGTAAGTTTTACAACAACAAAATCATAAGATATCGCACATCTTCTTAGGTACAAAATGAAATGGCTGTCACATATGAGACAGGCCATGTGATTTTGTACCTTCGGACATCTGCGTAATTTCATTAAGTACGTTTACAAAATTTAAAATGGTTTTCATAAATAATGTGAAAAGTTGACAAAATGTTCAGAGTACATAATTTCGCATGTACTCTGAAACATTTGTCAACTTTTGACGCCATTTACGGAATATATTGTAAATTTTATAAACGTATTTCATGAAATTACGCAGATGTCCGAAGGTACAAAATCACATGGCCCGTCTCATACAACTGTGACTGGAGAAATGAGGATTATGGGTTTTGCGACCAGTGTAGATCCAGATCAGCCTGTGCATCCGCACAGTCTGATCAGGATCTTCACTGTTCGCTTGTGAAAAGCCGTCCCACCAGGAGCATGTTATTAGATTATCATGGCCTCATGCTCTCATATTTGTGTACATAGAGACGCAGTGGATCGGGGAATATGGTTATTTGACGCCGTTCGGACGTGAAATCAGAATTAGATCAATCAATGTCTTCCTTGTTGGCAACAAAGTCAATCCATCCAGTTGAATATTTGTCCGTTTCTATGTAGCCGATATCTACGGAACCTCGCAGGTGACATGGCTTTTTTTTTATTAATTCGTTCCCACGAAATAACAATTCTTTCCCTCAATTTAACAATTAGTTCCCTCGAATTAACAATTCGTTTCCATGGAATAACAATTCGTTCCCACGAATTAACAATTCGTTCCCTTGAATTAACAATTCGTTCTCACGAATTGTTTTGGCCGCCAGCTGCGCGCGCAACACCTGTGTGTGCGCGCGCTGCTGGGCGCCACAACAATTCGTGGGAACGAATTGTTAATTCGAGGGAACGAATTGTTGATTCTAGGGAATTGTTATTTCCTGGGAACGAATTAATAAAACAGACTTAGACGTCCCCTGCGGGGCTCCGTAGATATCACTAATCTATTGAATGTACGTGCATTTTGAGAAAGATAAATTTATCTATCTGTACTGAAAGGAAAACGTTTGTATTTGACGATTACAATATGTATGCCAGCTATGCTATAACAAAAGGCATATTGCTTTCTTCTTCAAGTTCCGTCCGTATGTTCGTCCTTCTGTCCGTCCGTCCGTGCGTGGTCATTTGCGCAAAAAAGATTGTCAGTGTTTCTCCATGACGCAAATACAGTAGAACCTCCCCGAACGACCACCTCTCTACAACAACACCCTCTCTGTAACAGCCGCTATTTTATATCCCAAATGGACGATTTCCTCTATATCTAACCCTTAGATTGGAAATGATTCTAAAATGTTGCCAAAACATGTTTTTGAAGATAATTATCGAAGAAATAAATAAACAGCGGACAACAAAATTTAAATTCAGCATTAACCTCCCTACAACAGCCACCTCTCTACAACAGCCAGTTTTGCATCATCTTCCCATGGGTGGCTGTTGTAGATAGGTTGTACTGTAGTTCAATAATGATGTAGGGATTGCTTTAATATTCGCATATTTGATACATGTGGACAGATGCGACACGGTTACGTTAACATAACCATGACCTTTCTGACATTTTTAAGGTCGCTGAAGCAGTTAACCATTTTGACGTCGACATGTTTATAACATGTTTATAACAGTTTCTCCATCATGCCATAACTTCAATATTACTAGCTGGATTTCCTTAATATTCGTAAACTTGATATGTGTGGACATATGTGAAACACTCAGTACGCAAACATGGACATGGACTTGACCTTTTTGACCTTCACATACTCGTTGAAAAACTTGGCAATATGTACGTAAAACTGTTACTAAAAGTTTAAATTTTCTCTTTCAATGGTTCATTATCCCATGCTGGGAGTGTGTGCATCCGTGGTTTACAACAAACTTACTCTCCAAGGGGCCGTTTCACTAATGTTCGTACGATTAAAATGTTCGTACATGTAAGTGCAAATTTATGATTTCACATTAATAATGTTTTCTTGTGAACAATTATTGGATTTTCATTTATTGAGCATAGGCTGCATATGCAGCCTATGCTCAATAAATGTAAATCCATCAATTGAACTCTCCAGACGATTCTAAGTGTTTGCACCTACGAAAATGTTAGTCATACGAAGTTTAGTGAAACGGGCCCAATCTACCAGTATAGTATACATATATAGTTCATAGTTCACATACACACAGTGTATTGAATTTTTAATACGTTAATTTCGAGCGAGCGCCAATATGTGAACTATAACTTACTTATTGGCTGTCCCGCCTTCTTTGCATACACATGTCTGTTTCAATGCAAGTCCCGCCCATACGCGCGATACTACTACGCTAGAGGCTGCTTTACACTGCAGCGCACGTGGACATGTCACAACATGCACGTCTTGATTTAAATATAACTGTCTACGTATTGGAACATTTAATGAATACATTTAGCGGATACTGGAGAAATTGGATTGCGACGAAATGATATGCTTTCATTAAGTTGGTCGAGAAACTATTCGTATTCGATTACATTATTACAGCTATTCTCTTGATCAAACACATTCATTAAATAAAAAATGTTTATTCATTTATTCGTGGATTGAAGATTACGTCCTGAAGGTGCACTTAACTTTATTAGTTCGTTTAGTTCGTTTAACCATTTGTGTTAAACTTGCTACTAGAATCATCTCCGTGACAGTTTTTCGCAGATATTGCTTTTAAATGGTCATGTGAATTATTTGGTAAATGATGTCACATGCGGAAAACAAATATTTTCTTATTAAAATGTTCAATATATATATAAGACCAGCGCTCCAGATAAGCTGCGTATTGGCGTAAATACCCAATTTAAATCAGAAGTAGCGAGTATCAAAAAGCAATAACAAATTTGTGGTACCTTTATCATACTACAGAAAAATGCCAAGACATGTTTTCAATTCGAAGCAAACTATTCAATACTTGCTGTCTGTTGATGTGCAAACAGTAGAGTGATTTTATTTTACCCAATTAAAATATTGAAATACCCAATTGCTTCAGATATGCTGGAGCGAAAACAGTCAATTACTAATTCCTTATCTGGAGCCCTGGGTTAAAGACTATATACATGTATGAATGCAAATGATGCCAACTTTAGTAAATTAATAAGATTTGTAAATTGTATCTATAAACTATATTCAAACATTATATTAATATGTCAAGTTTTATATCACTGGAAATGGAAAACAAATCCTGATTTAAATGTTTCGCTTCATTTATCAGGAACATTTAAAAATCCAAGTTAATAACAAAACGAGCCCACCTTTATTAGACAATATGCCATCAGGATAAATTATCAAACTCAAAAGCAAAAAAATATCCGCCTTAATCAGACAATCGCACTATGATGTTGTTAATAAAGCTTCCACCGTCGGTCTTCCTGCGCATCAAAACAGAACGGATTAGTGATCTTTTCGTCAGATACTGTTAAAACCGGTAATGGAAAATCACGATAAAACAGCAAAAAAATTACTAACAGTGCTATTTCGCTGATACTGGCTTCAGAAACATTAAGCAGAGTACAATCGAGTGAACAATTAAATAATATTATAGAGAATACCGAGCTAGTGTATTTTGATGCCATGATTATCAGGCAAGGCTGGGTAAAGCGTAGGAATTCCGAGGCGAGCCTCGGAATTCCTACGCGTTTCCTAGCCTTGCCTGATTGACTTGATATCAGAAGACACTAGTATGACATTTTATTTATCAGGTAATGTTTTATGGTAAAACGAGCACGTACTGAAAAGAACGCATGGCTTGTTTACGTTGCGCCATTATACTGACGTCATTCGGTGACGTCATGTGGCATTATTCGACCAAAGAACCGTCAGCGAATGTAGTTTTAAATCATGTGTTACCCGGATGTGCGTATCTAGCGAATGCATCATATGGCAATTTATTTCCAGTCAGAATGTATTAGGTCTAGGCTATAACGACATGGCGTGTTCCTCAGATTTTAAATCAAGTATTACTGGGTTCATAATAATATATAGACAAGCACACATCAGTGGGGCCAGTTCAGTGTCTGGTAATTCGGATACAAGAGCATTAAATGTCATCCGTATAATATACATGTAGAGGGCAGTCTGTTGGGGATGGCTAATGAGTGTACGCATTTCTCGCTTAGCGGTATACACGCAGGTTGTGTTTGTTTCAAGGTCGGACCCCGCTGGGTCGCTTTGGGGCGCCGTTTGATAGTCTCGGTCACGGGCATTAACCTACTCTCTGTTTCACGAAAGCTGCCCAAATTTTACGGCCATATAAACAATTAAAAAACAATATTTTTTTCGATAATGTTAAATTAAAGGAAAATTTAAGAATGAGCCTTCTTTTTATTTCGCGAAATTTGGTCAAATATTGGTTTTATTACGAAAAATTGATTTCTATGGGAATTTAACATGGGGAAAAATAGGTAGAGGAGTTGTGGGAGGAATCAAAAAAACGAAAAATTAATTGACTCCGAAACCTAGCTAGATAGCTTGGAAAGGATCTAACTAAGAAAACAAAAGTTAAATTTAAAACATCGGTCCAGTATTTCTGAAATTCTAAAAAGATTCCCCACTCTGTGTGAAGATGTCTATGGGGATTTAACATGGGAAAATTGTTTTTTCGCAATAAAATAAATATTTGACCAAATTTCACGAAATAACAAGAAGGCTCAATCTTAAATTTTCCTTTAATTTAATATTATCGAAAACAATATTGTTTTTGAATTGCCAATAAAAGTATAATTGCAGAACTACTCCGTTGTTCCAGAAGGTGCAACTCAGATGGTGATCACAACAACGATAAAAGGCAAAACAATTTAACTGATAAAAAACATCATACCAGCACACGTGCGGTACCTCATGTCAATGTGGTATTCAAGGCTAGAAAATACCAAATGGTGCGAATTCGCCAAGGGGTAGTCCGGTATAAAGAAACAGCGCGGTTGTGATGAGGTCACAGACCCCGTTTGCTTGCAAATCTCTATCCATTACTGCCCAGTTTCACTTGAGGAACCTTTTGGGGTGCTTTTAACAGCAGTTTTCAGCATATTGGTAGCATTTACAAGAAAACTATAAACCTGTTGGTCACGTGATGTAAACAGAGTTTCCGTGGCCAAACAATGTAAACAATATCGGGGGACATGACGAGGTTGGACTTTGCTAACTTAGGAGTAAGTGAACCTATTGTTTAATTCATGCAGAACCAGTACAGGCTGGCTGCGGGTCATGTACAAGTAAATGTAGGTCCCACAGCATTCATACGGATAGTGAAAGTAGGAGAGACTGGCTTTACAGGATGAGATTCGATTAAATTATATAGTAATTCTTTGGTGTGTTCTAACCTATAAGTACAGTATATGCGTACACACAATTGTTAGGACCAGTCAGTTACAATGGTGTCGAAGTGCACCGCACCGCATCATACCACATCGCAGCTCACCGCACCGCACCGCATCGCACAGCACAGCACCACACCCTAACAATACCAATTGCAGTCCATTCAACACAAGTACCAACAACTTAACGCACCAAACGACTAAAGCAAACGTCACACTGAATTTTGACGTGAAACACGGTGTCGTGAAACATTTTTGATATCCTTTTAATACGACCTAATCACTGCGTATGAATATGTGCGGTGGCTGGGGTTATTCTTTTTGTCTTTTAACGTAATTTGTAGGTGTTGACGGGATAACTAGAATAGTAGGCCAGTGCCGTGAATGGGAAAAATATCTGGCGCGGCACGGAAACGGGATGTGCTCGGCAGAGCCTCGCCCATCCCGTTTCCTAAGCCTTGCCAGATATTTGTTCCCATTCACGGCACTAACCTACTATTCTCTATTTATTCGCCCATGTTCGTGTTAAATGTCTACCACTGATATATGAAAGGTCTACGCTATTAACAACACGGAAGGATTCTGCACAAGGGCGTCATCAGGGGCTCGTATGAACCCCCTTTTTGAGCCAGCGGGATATTTTGAGATGAATGAGGTCCACGATAGCCATTATCAATGCATGAATGAGCAGACTTTGTCTTATTTAAATGCCGTACTAACAAAACATATTGGAATATGGCAATTTTCATAAATACGCATCTTAAATTGACCCAAAACACTTTGCGCTGGATCTAGTTGTTGCCCAAACATACCAAACATTATAGATATGTAAAGCGACCGAAATCTGTAAGGGGTCCAGGGGGGCAACCCCTGGACCCCTTACAGATTTCGGTTGCTTCACAGCTGAAGTCGAACCCCCCTTTTCAAAAATGCTGGTGACGCCCATGCTGCTAATGTCCAGACATCCAGTATATGCAGAAACGGTAGCCTAGATAATCACATGTATCTAATATTAGACATTCACAAAACAAATATTTCTGATTTTAGAAATAGATATTGGCGGAATTATGATATAATATCAGGGCTCATATTTTGCATCCGCTGTAACGGCATATCATTTTAGAAATTGCACGTTCAGATGTCCAATTTATTTGTTGCCTGTGTTTTATGGTAGAAATAAACCGTAAATGTTCCAAAACAGGGCGAAACGGCGGTTGCTCGTTTGCAGCCAGAGCGTATGGAATCACATGGTTTCCAAACGTTTCCGAACATGATTACCCGACGTGACGTAATTTGTGACGTCGTTTTGTCTCACCTACGATAGTGGAAAGTGAGACATAGCGGTCGTCGTCGTCGTCGTCTTCTCGTCGTCGTCAACAATTTAGGACATCCATTTTGGACATTAGTTCAAATATCACATATCTCTTGATGTTAGTTTAGCCCTTCGCGCCGTCGATAACGCACACCCCTAAAACAATTCCTGCGTACGGGCCTGCATGCTGAGTTTGAAATCAATCAGATTCATTAACTGAGCCTGAGCTGTACTACAGCAGTTTGATTGCGAGTTCATGAATACATGTTGGCATCAATACAATACATTCTGATTATTTGAATTTACTATTCAAACATGTTTACATGTGGGTCGCCGGCCGCCAAAAGGGAGCACACAGAATTTAATATTGGGGAAATGATTCGTCCAGCACAGTCACACCCTACAACTTAGATATCTAAATAGTAAAAAACGCATGCTCTGATCAGACTGATCTGTGAGTATACCGGTCGCAAATGTCGTGAGGTTGATAATCGGGACAAGATGAACGTAGGCGTTAGTGTAATTAAATGGGGAATGTAATGTTATATGTCATTATATTTACACCGTCTATAAATTCATAATGCAAACGCTCATTCGACGTATTGCGTTTACATCCCAATACAATATAGTAGACCCACGTGACGTCGCGCGATGTTGTTGATTGGTTAACGTTCGCAACGTCGCTGTTCCAGAAATTGCGACAAAATGACGAAAAACAAGATTCGTTTTAATTTTAGTACCATATTTGCTTAATTACATTTTTGAATCTATCAGAAAATGTAGTGTAAATATAAGTAATAAGACCATGGGCTCTTGCGTTTACTGAGATGTATAATACATTTGGTCTGTTTAAAGTGCGTGGATTCCGGCTGTTGCGTTTACTGGGTTGAACAATACATTTGGTATGTTTAAAGTGCGTGGAGTCCACGCACTTTAAACAGACCAAATGTATTGTACATCTCAGGAAACGCAACATCCCATGGTGTTATTCCTTAAGTAGATTATCAAACTACGGAGTGTACATTTGTTAAAACGAGCGTCAAACTTCTTATTATGCCACCGGGTTTCGAAGAAACGGGTGGCATATAGTGTTTGGACCGTCCGTCCGTCTGTCCGTCTGCCGTCCATCTGTCCGTCTGTCTGTCTGTCCGTCCGTCACACTTTTCGGTTAACCACTTTGTCACAGTTTCTCAAATATGCTGCAGGTGGCATCCGCGTTCGACAGACGCATTTCTTGTTTACATCTATATTACTGTATGACGGAAAATCGAAACGGGGCCGTGTGGTCATGTCAAGTTCGGCCAATCAAGTTCGGATATATTGATCATACGGGATAATTACTACCAACGTTCAATCAAAGTGGACAAACATAGAGCAGTGTGCAGGTTCACACTTTGAGCGCGTTTAAGTGAAATCAAAGTGTTGAAAGTTCTAAAAATGTTTGATGAATGAAAATAGTTTTTTTTATCACAGTCAAATGTGATTTCGTTCATATGCTGCTCGCTCGTATTGCCTGAATTGTTAACAATATATTTCGCTAAGTATCGACACACGGAAGAATATATTTGTCTTTAAAGCTCAAGGTGTATGATAACGTGGTACTAACAACAACAACAAGTACTGAAACTTCCAGAATCCATCCGATTGAAAGTACGTATTTGTTTATAGTGTCCTTATTACGTAATGGATAATGATGAAATATGGCGCACCAAACGCGTCTTGTTAAGCTGCATTTGGTGGTCTCTGTATTTTCGCCCAAACTTCTGTCGTTTTTGCGAAGAATCGATTTTCGTGTCTCCGACACGGACATCGATTCGTCGCAAAAACGAGATACAGTGTAAGTCTATGCCGAACTCGCTGGACGACCAACTGCAGCTCATGAAGACGCGTTTGCTGCGCCATATTTCATCAAAATCCGTTTCATATTGAGGAAAATATTCAATAATACTTACTTTGGAGTGGGCAAGATTTCAACACTTTCACCATTGTTTGTTGTTGTTATAGCCACGTGATCATGCATCTTGAAGCTACTACATGCATATAGTATCATGCGTTTCGATGAACAGGAGGGATATCTTGGTAATACATTTCCAATAATATTGTAACAGGACGCGCACTTTGTGAAACACAACGCTTTTTAAGTGTGAATTTGAATGATTGGAATATACTGTATTTTCAATTCACAAATAATTCACAAATAAAAAAGGATATATTCGCACATTTCTATATTTTTCAATTCTAGTCACGAGATGGATTAAATTAAATACAATTAAGTAGTAAGCAGCATCGATTGAAGGCAGACATAGCATATGTTGCAACTTACAGTATTTTTTTAATACTATAAAAAATGTTTTAAGAAACCAATGTTTTAGACGATTCACACAATTGGCGTTCAAAAATACGATTCCTAGATCAGGGGGCCGTTGCACTAAACTTCGTACGACTAAAGTGTTCGTAAGTGCAAATTTAGGATCGTCTGTAAATTTCAATTGATGGATTTACATGTATTGAGCATAGGCTGCATATGCAGCCTATGCTCAATACATGTAAATACAATATTTTTTTTACAAGAAAAAATTGTTAATGTGAAATTTACAGACTATCATAATTTTGCACTTACGAACATTTTTATCGTACGAAGTTTAGTGAAACGGCCCCCGGGTCCCTTGTCATATTTCCCGCGCGCATTCGGCCGATATTTATTTTGAAAATCAGCTATATTTCCCGTACGAAAAGCCAAAGCTTGACAAAATATCCAGAGCTTATACGGATAAGCTCCGAACGTTGTGTTAACATTCATCGCCATTTACGAAATGTATAGAATTTTTACGAAATCAATGTCGGCTACGCAGGCAATTGCGACAGGTGCGTTAATACGAGAATCCGACCCAAACACAACCACCTGCGTTAATATTGCCCACATTATCAACGTCCCTAACATATATATTGGCAATACCAACTCGCAATCAAGCAATTTGATTGTCTGAGCCTGAGCTGTATCACAGCTCAGGCTCAGCCAATCAAGCTGCTTGATTGCATGCGTGATCAAACCCGTTGGCCTTAAATGACCTTAGCTGTTGATAGGCCGCTAAACACCAATAAACAAACAAGCGCGATATTCAAGTCACGACACATTGACAAATACAGTCGAACCTCCCCGAACGGCCACCTCTCTACAACAACACCCTCTCTGTAACAACCGCTATTTTATATCCCAAATGAATGATTTCCTCTATATCTAACCCTTAGACTGCTGAGCATGAAAATTGTCGTCTGATGTTGATTTTGCATTCTTTCTCAATAAAAACATGTTTTGACAGCATTTTAGAATCATTTTTGTCAAAACATGTTTTTATTGAGAATTATTGAAGAAAATAAATAAACATCGGACGATAAAATTTAATTCAGCATTAACCTCCCTACAACAGCCACCTCTCTATAACAGCCAATTTTCTTCCAATGGGTGGCTGTTGTAGAGAGGTTGCACTGTATTAGCAAGATTGGCGCAGACGGTGGTGTGTATCCGCTGGCGAGTCCCGGGTATTGGTTATTTAAGCTCTGCGAATGACCGTCGGCAGTCTCGCCTTCAGATGGATCAATTTCACCCATTTCCGCCAAAATACAATAATACTCCAGATGACCAAACTGATCGAATTTGCATATGCGATATATTCGATTTGGTCGCACGTATACAAGTGGTACTTTTGTAACTTAAATAAGAATTTTCCGTGTCTGGCTGTACGTGTCACCGTGATTGGGGAAATGTGGCTTATCGCTTTTACGACCAATTATACCCATATCCTGATGCGTCTTGTTACAATGGCACAGTTAACTCTATCTACAATAATTCACCTCCGATATGATTTCTACAGCTACAATTTGACCCATTCAAAAAATGTGAGCAACCGAAGTGCATATACCCAAACCTGTTGCATGTAGGCCAAAATTAAGTAAACTGTATATGTTATACCTTTAAAACACTTTGATGTAGAACTAGTAAATTTCCAAAAATAATAGAACTGGGAAATCATTTTCCCATGGAAGCCATATTTTCACTTGTTGTTGTGTCAACATTCAACAGAACGAAATGAAGCTTTCAAATTTACAAGATATACATGTAAATCTCAGATAAACACCTTGGCACGGTAAAATAACCAATTTCTGCATGTGTATGTTATGTATTACTAACGTATTGATACAGCTTTGACCGTTTTATATCGCTAACATATCAAACACGCCGGATAACCGGTTGTTAAAACCACTCTTCCGTGTGTTACATTAAAGAGATGGGGTTAAATTGCTACCCTCGCGAGAGGTATGGAGCAGGGTAGTAATTTTGTTTCTAACTGCTTGCCTGCGAGTCAGACTGTCAATAGATGTTCAGGAACGTTGACATCCTGACAAGACAATCGCAGGCGAGTGTGTATATATAGAGAATAGTAGGTATGTGCCGTGAATGGGGAAAATATCTGGCGCGGCACGGAAACGGGATGGGTGAGGCTCTGCCGAGCACATCCTGTTTCCGTTCCGCGCCAGATATTTCTTCCCATTCACGGCACTAACCTATTATTCTATTTATCCCGCCAACACCTACAAATGGCTTTAAAATGCAAAGAAATAACCCCAGCCACCGCACATATTCATACGCAGTGATTATGTCGTATTGACAGGATATCAAAAATGTTTCACGGCACCGATTAAATTGGGGTATGGAGCGGGGTAGCAATTTTGTTTCTAAGTTAACCCCCACCGAGAAACGAGAGATGTCGTCTGCTGTTGCTTCTTAGTCTGCCTTATGCTCATAGGGGGCAAGGTTTTATCGGCGCATAAGAATCACTTTCATATGAAGAGGTTCTGGAGCCCGGACAGACCACGTTGTCCGCGAGAAAATATAAAATAATATATATATATATATATAGCAGACAGCAACGCCTCGTTTTGTAGGGAGTAACAATTATAATTTTAACCACAATATACCATACCTTCATTACGTGCCATCTACTCCATATCCTTGCTGTTATCCAGAGTCTGGAGAATAATTCATATAAGCTTTTAGAAAGCTTGTTTTCTAATCCTGTGTATGTATCCTACCATCGTGTTATGTATTTGTGCATGTTAATCTACATGATGAAATGAAATAAAATAGTGTTTAAATCAAGAATGTGTATCTGTTATACGTGATTAGAAATACATGAACACTTTAACAAATGGTGTCCATTTATTTCATTTCAGTAGGTCAGTAGGCTATCAACTGGCAGTTAACAGTTACACCGATCGAAATGAATGAATATGTCAATTCCGCCAAATGACCAAATCCGTACAAATAGCTGACTGAAGTTTACATTTAGAACATTGCGATCGCCAGCGAGAGTCTCACTCACGAAAGTCAATGTCACCCGAATTACGCATTGCATCAATTCAATCAAGTGTGCATATAAGTCTAGAATCGTCAGTAATGACTTTCATCTTACACAGCCAATTGTATTAACAACAAGGAATATTTAGCGGCCATCTTGTCGCTATATATCTACTGCAATTATTAATCTAAGATTCAATGCACATCAAATGATTACAATTGTCATTTCATGATTTCTGGAGTTTATAATGAGGAGCTTAAAATAATCCATCTGATAAATACAATGCCAATGGTTCATATACGGCGGCCATCTTTGATTATCTCGCATTCACTTCTTGCTAAACTATGAAGCACTGCAATTACATCTGCCCTATTTGAAAAATGGATATTACGCACTTTATGTGTGCACATATCCCCATTGTGTATGTATGCATATGGAGAACATGAATTAATTTTGAAATTCAAAATGGCCGCCATAACATAACATGCGCAAATGTGTGGATTACCTACCTCTTCCAAAAACATTTCAAAATATACTTTTTGACAAATGCAACAATACACCGAAAATGTTATATTCGCTATAGCATCACTGTTTAAAAGATCTGTAGCCGATTTCATCAAAATTGCAAAGTATACTTTACTAGCAAAGTATACTTTGAGGGAGTAATCATTTATTTTTCCTGAAATGCATTATTTCATATAGAACTAACAAATGCATATATTTCATGATTAAAAGTATGCAGAATTATTATACTGAATTTATTACATTATCACAGCCAAATTGGCTGTGATAATGTAATAAATTCAGTATAATAAAAATTAATAAATTTATCATAAAATTTAAAATTTCTCCCTCAAAGTATACTTTGCTACTAAAGTATACTTTGCAATGTTGATGAAATGGGCTACTGGTTATGGGCAAAGAAGGTGTATACAACTAATGCAAAGCGTAAAAAGTAAAGTTTGTTTATGATTGTGTCACACCTATTGAAAGGGCCAGTCATATTTAACAGATGAGACACTCTATCGAACAAACAGTACTTTCTAAGTCCTATTTGTTATGTCAGGTACCATGCAGGAAGGCAATTGTAATTAGGGATCGTAGCTAGTTATCTCCCTTTGATTGTATTTATAGAAATCCGGTCCAAGTAATAAGGTTTAAGGCCTTGTTTCTTGTGACAAGGGCGGACGATGCAGGAATTGTTGTGAAAAGGAACCATTCTAGTGTTTTTAACGATTTTCGATCCAAATCATCATATGTACATGTATCTGCGTGATCTGATCCAGGACTGCATTATTTGCCGGGTTCACATGTTCACACATATTAATATTATCGCAAACAGTGTAGACGCAGATCAGACTGCACAGATGTGCAGTCTGATCTGAGTCTACTCTGTTAGCAATATCAATTGTTGTACTCAGAGTTCAGTAAAAAATAAACGCTAAAATACCACATTTGACCGGATCTCTATAAATAGATTGACAAAGGGAGATAAATAGCTACGATCCCCCATTAGCACGATTAAAGGTACATGCCCTGCGTAGGCACAAACTGTTCTTTATATCAGAGACATCATCCGAGCCATTTTCTGGCAAAATAAACATTCATTCACCATTGTCCCACGTATTGATTGGCATTATTATACATTTTACATCAGACGTAACGCATTTAATTAGTATAAATAATAAAAATTACCATGCCTCATTTGCATATGAAAATAGCCTGATACGAACGCGCGTCACAATCAGTAAAATAAATATTACTAAATGAGTATACCTGTATAGCAGCCACTCGTAATCTTGAGAACTGGTGGAATGGTGACACAATTATACACTTATTTAATTCCTATAAAGAACAGTTTATGCCTACTGAGTGGGCATCAACCTTTAAATGTAACTAGCTGGCGGATCACAAACCGGCCACACCAGTCCGAGCGGAGACTCGAACCTTCGACCTCTCATTTGCGAGGCGCTAACCGCAAGGCCACATGGATTGGTATAAGGAGTTGTCTGAGACATTAAATATCAAATAACGTAATGTGCAATTACTTCCGCACGTGCTATGGGCAGCTGAATTTAATAACAGCAAGTCTATTGCGCCGTACATTGATTACAATGTGCGCCTTGTGCGTCAATGTGACTGGGGAAATGGGACTTAAGACATTTATTGCCATCTTAGCTTAAATTCGCGAACGCTCCTACAAGTATGCAAACAGATATGGGTATATATAGAGGATTTTTCATGAGTGATGACTTAATATGTTATTTATTAAACAAGTTTACTGATTTCATAAGAAACGAGGCTATGCCTCGTTTCTTATGAAATTAGTCAACGAGTTTAATAAATACCATATTAAATCATCACACAATGTTAGATTATATTTATTGCATAAGTACACCAGCATACATTGAAGCTGTACTACTTACTGGTCACCAAGCCATTTTTCTATAACGAGCTCATTTGCATATGTATTGCACAAGTGCATTATGATTTTTATTACACTGTGTTAATACACTGCGAGTGCCGATTTCACGCAATAACTTGAGCATGGTGATACATTGACTGAATGGCGAACAGTGCAGAAGTTGATCAGACAGTTACTGTACGGTCTGGGTCTATTCTGGCGCAATGACAAAAATAACCCCCAATTTCTCCAGTCACAACCACCAATTATGCAAGTCTGCACATTATGGCTCCGGGGTCCGTTTCACTAAACTTCGTACGACTAAGATGTTCGTAAGTGCAAATTTAGGATCGTGTTTAAATTTGTATTGATGGGTTTACATTTATTGAGCATATGCTGCATATGCAGCCTATGCTCAATAAATGTAAATCCAATAATTGTTTAACAGAAAACATTGCTAAAGTGACATCTATAGACTATCATAATTTTGCACTTACGAACATTTTAGTCGTTCGTACACAGTGTAGTGAAACGGCCCCCTGGTTCCTAAACGGCGGACGTTATTACATTTGGCCGTGACTGGAGAAATGGTGCTTATGGGATTTGTGACCAGTGTAGCTCCTGATCAAACAGCTCATTGATGTAGCCTCATAGCGATCTATATTGCTTGCTAGACGCATGACGGATGTTTCATTAATGGAATGGCGCAGTGCTGGGACCCGTTTCACTACGACTAAAGCTCATACGACTAAAATGTTCGTAAGTGCAAATTTAGGATCATCTGGACATTTCAATTGATTGAGCCTATGCTCAATAAATGTAAATACATTAATTGTTTACAAGAAAACATTGTTAATGTGACATTTACAGACAATCATAATTTTGCACTTACGAACTGTTTAGTCGTAAGAAGTGTGGGAGATTCACCAGCAAAGCTTTTATTTAAAGTATTTCAACAATATTCTACACTATAGTTTAGACATTTCGGCCGCCCGCCTGTATATATATTTGTGTTTATACATATCGATGGTCTAGTAACATAAGGTCGTAAGTGCTATGCTTTAGCATAGCAGTTACGACCTTATGTTACTAGACCATCGATATGTCCACGGCATTGACACGATTTGTGATTGCATATGCGTCACTGGCACGGAGAAGGACCTTGCAGCATTTGTAAGGCGAATATGTGTACCTTTATCATCATTCACCATCCAAATTAGCGTTTTATGTTCTACATGTAATCATTCCGCTGATCGCAAAACATCAACAACTGCTACATTGGTGACATGTAGTAAATATAGGAAATAGTATTGATCGAATGGCGACCAACATATGCAATGATCAAACTGCGCGGATGCACAGACCGATCCGGGCTGCGCTAGCCATCGTAAGACCACTTTTCTTAACCGGTGTTCCTTATGTCAATGACCATAGACACACAACGTCTGTGGTTTGCCGTGAGGCACGACTTTTTCGTGCCCAGGTTTGCATATAGATGCAAACTTTTCTTTTGTCTACAGAGGTGTTCAAATTGCTTACCAACCTCTGACAAACAATACGAATCGGTCCCCTGATTCCTAAACGGCGGACGTTATTACATTTGGCCGTGACTGGAAACATGGTACTTGCGAGCAGATTAGCTGCTGCTCAAACAGCACACTCATGTAGCCTCATAGAGATCTATATCGCTTGCTAGACGCATGACCGATGTTTCATTGATGGAATGGTGAACAGTGCTGGGGCCCGTTTCACTACGACTAAACTTCGTACGACTAAAATGTTCGTAAGTGCAAATTTAGGATCATCTGGACATTTCAATTGATGGATTTACATTTATTGAGCATAGGCTGCATATTGCAGCCTATGCTCAATAAATGTAAATACATTAATTGTTTACAAGAAAACATTGTTAATGTGACATTTACAGACTTTCATAATTTTGCACTTACGAACTTTTTAGTCGTACGAAGTTTAGTGAAACGGCCCCCTGATTCCTAAATGGTGGACTTTATTATATTTGGCCGTGACTGGAGAAATGGGGCTTATGGGATTTGCGAGCAGACTAGCACCTGATCAAACAGCACACTACGGTAGCCTCATAGCGATATATACCGTTTGCTAGATGTTTCATTGATGGAATGGCGAACAGTGCAGATCCTGTTTCTGCACTGTCTGATCTGGATATACACTGGCCGCAAACCCCATAAGCGACATGTTACAACATTAAATGACTACCTGGGGCCCGTTTCACTAAACTTCTTACGACTAAAATGTTCGTAAGTGCAAAATTATGATAGTCTGTAAATTTCACATTAACATTGTTTTCTTGTAAATAATTATTGGATTTACATTTATTGAGCATAGGCTGCATATGCAGTCTATGCTCAATAAATGTAAATCCATAAATTGAAATTTACAGACGATCTTAAATTTGCACTTACGAACATTTTAGTCGTAAGAAGTTTAGTGAAACGGGCCCCTGTTCAACAGGAAATGGAAAATCAATACTCGGATGTGAGACTGCAGTATAAACATGGCTTATTATAAGTATGTTATTGTTTTCATATTGAATGTTTAAGGAACTAAATGCTGCGGTCGCTAATGAGAAAATTCCTGAAAAATCCAATATGTGAACAATAACTTAAAACAATAAAAATATGCACGTACAATATATTATATAATTTAACCGAATAACCCATTTATTGTTTGCCTTAGTTTCTCGACCAATGAAAGCACAGAATTTCATCTTAATTAATCGCATATTGCGACGGTTTCGCCACTATCTATTAAATTAAACATTAACTGTTTCAATAACTGCAATGTTATATTTAGATACAGATGTTGATGGTGTGCATGATTGAGACGGTGTAAAACTGCCAATCGCGTAAAAGTATCGGGATTTTTAAGCATGTATGGGCGGCGCTCCTTTCAAAACTAACATGAGCACGCGATGGGGCATGGCAAACATTAAGTAAGTTATAGTTCACATATATACTGTTTAATAAACTAAGTTCTAGTATTAAACATTCGATACGTAAACTATAACTATTATATACAACCCCATGCTTTGCTACTTTTATTTTTTATATGGATGTTCTAGCATCTACTTTTACAAAGCTATATAAAACATACGTTCACGTACTCCTAAGAGTGACAACACAATCTCCTCTAGCCACCCTTGTTTATGAGACAGTTTCACCCGCTCCAACACTGTTTAATCCAAGTGACCGTCGGTCGTCAAGGTGCATGATCACGTGGTTATAACAATAACAACGTCGCCCACTCCAAAGTAAGTATTATTTTATATTTTCCTTAATATGCAACGGATTTCGATGAAATATGGCGCAGCAAACGCGTCTTACTGAGCTGCATTTGGTGGTCCAGTGAATTCGACACAGACTTATGTCGTTTTTGCGAATAATCGATTTCCGTGTCTAGAGACACGGAAATC
Organism: Conchocele bisecta; assembly: GCA_029237695.1. Classification (NCBI taxonomy): domain Eukaryota; kingdom Metazoa; phylum Mollusca; class Bivalvia; order Lucinida; family Thyasiridae; genus Conchocele; species Conchocele bisecta. The sequence goes on from CM055280.1 coordinate 62,640,676, forward strand.
GATTCTTCGCAAACACGACAGAAGTTTGGGCTAAAATACAGAGACCACCAAATGCAGCTTAACAGGACGCGTTTGATGCGCCATATTTCATCAAAATCCGTTACGTAATAAGGACAATATAAAAGAATACGTAATTGGAATCAGATGGATTCTGGAAGTTTCAGTACTTGTTGCTGTTGTTAGTACCACGTGATCATACACCTTGGTCGTGTTCGAGTATTTTTTTAAAAATTATTTTGTTTTGAAATTGGAGTCAAATCCGCCTTTATATGTTACTCGAGCTATTGTTCACATATTTGATTTTTCAGGAATTAAATGCGAGGGCGCGCTAGCTACCGCAGCATTTAGTTCCTGAAAATTCCAATATGTGAACAATAGTATTAAGCGGTGCACAATGTTGCGCTGCGATTGGCTTAGAAAGTATGGATAACTATTAGTACAAATGTTGATCAGGTTCTGCCTAAACTCATCGGGGTTATATTTATACCGGACTATTTGGCGCCATGTGCGCTTTACAGTCTTATTTCGGTTCATTGTCATCTATAAGGTTGCCGGTCTCCCTACAAATCCGTATACAATATTTACTATTCAAAACAATAGCCGCGGCCAGCATGTCGCTCCCGTCGAGGCTTTGATAGTATACCGAACAACTTTAACCAAAAACTTTAACCCCGGACCTACGTACGTACGATGTGCCGACTATATCGTACGGTGTCATGTAAGGGCCACGTTACATTCTCGCGTTCTCACTCTCTCGATCTATACACGAGATCGCGAGAAAATACGAGAACGCGTGGCGAGATCGCGAGATCGCGAGATTGCGAGATCGCGAGGCGAGATTGCGAGATCGCGAGGCGTTTTCGCCTCGCGATCTCGCGATCTCGCGTCGCGTTCTCGCAATCTCGCGATCTCGTGTATAAGTCGAGAGAGAGAGAACGCGAGAATGTAACGTGGCCCTAACAGGACATCGTAATATCGCGCTGTCCGCAAGCGGCCGCAACAACTATGTTCTATCTCCTTATGAAGTATCAAATTTGAGGCAAATATCTCAACTTGGTGTCACATGACAACTATGTAGCTCCACCATGTGACCGTCCACATTCCGCCTCAAAATTGAGACAGTACGGCTTTTCTCTTGTCTATACAAACAGTTTACGTAAACTATACCAATCACATATTGAAGCAACGGGCCAAGGTATATAAATAAATTAAATAAACCTCAAAGCATCAATAAGCAAAAAAAATAACAAAAATTATTTACTCCCCTTATAACACATTACCAATGTCTGTATGTTTCGAATGGGCTGTACTCGGACTAGGAGTATGTCATGAATCGCTACCTCGTTGCAATTAACCTGAATTTTCCGGCTGTCACGCAGGACGACTTAGTCGCCCTGCGTGACAGCCAGAAAATTCAGGTTAAATTAAGGTTAATTCGAAAGATTCGGATTACATTACATGTACATTTGCCTGTTTTTTTACTCACCTGTATGTCTGTAGTATTTATTAACTATATCCCACAAACTAACAAACACAAACTGTATATAACAGTTCGCAGATTACTACCGGTGGTTGTGTAGCATGGCATTAAGTCCGTTAGATGCATTTAATATCGAGATGTTGTATTCTAACGCATGAAATATTTGTGCTAGTACTTTTTGTTTAAATGTTTTTATCATATTTATACAGTGTACAAAGTCCAAAGAAACAGACCTTTTACTACCCGCAGCTACAGAATGTTATCATTGTAACAACAATCGCTAAACGAGTCAACTTATCCCGAAACTAATTACTTATGCTTATACTTATTTGTTAAAAATATAATTATTTCGTCACATTACCAAATCGGTAAACTCGATTTACCAACGGCACAGGAAGTAATGTTGATTTCACGAAATGATGTAAATGTCACATTCGCGGTTCAATCAGATTACGTGTTACAAATAGCGCACGGCAACTGCTAGCCGTTAATAAAAATCACCAATAGCGTTAGCACGCATGCCCGCTGTTCAGTTTGATCATACAGTAATCTAAATACCCGCCTAGCGGCAGAAATATTGCCAATAGTGTAGTGTCTTTTGATGTCATAGACATTTGGTATTAATAATACAATGTATGTTATGTTCTGTTCTGTTCTGGCATAACTTCTGCCAATGTTGGCCCATTGTAGTGCAGTTTGATATGATGGAATTTGGGTATTAATATTCCAATGTACATGTATGTTCTGTTCTGTTCTGTTCTGGTAGTGACGTCACCTTGACGCCGGATCAAAACTCTGTATACCTGGGATTTCGCAGAACACTACAGACCGAAAACAAATCGCCGCAAATGCCGAACATGTTGCCCGTTATTGTATAGTTTGCTTTAATCTCATATCCATTTGATCAGGCTCGGCTAGGAAACGCGTAGGAATTCCGATGTTCGGAATTCCTACCGTTTCCGAGCCGAGCCCGATACAATTGATCAAAAGACACTAGTCAGGACCCAGTCGTACGAACATTTCATTAGGAATTATATTTATCAGGTAACGCCTTATGTCATAGAATGATCAGACTTGACGTGAGTTTCGTTGAAAATAATGCGGACTTTTTTTACGTTGCATCGTTATAATTGTGTAATTTGGCAATGTCATGTGACATGTGAATATCTAGCCAATGCAGTGTATGACAACTTATTATCTATCAGCCAGTATGTATTCGTGACCTAATAATTACATGTTGTTGTGTTGTATAATGCGTATAAGTTATTGCTCACATATTGGATTTTTAAGGAAGTAAATGCGAAAGAGCGTTAGCCACCGCAGCATTTAGTTCATTAAAGTCCAATATGTGAACAATAACATTCTTATAATTAGCCCAGGTTTATAATGCAGTCACTCGTCCGAGTATTGATGTTCCATTTACTAACCACAGGTGGTATTTAAATCTGGTAATATGTAACTTATTGTGGTTAAATCTTGCGATATGTGATATAAGTGAAGCAGGGGGCCGTTTCACTAAACTTGGTACGATTAAAATGTTCGTAAGTGCAAAATTATGATAGTCTACATTTCACATTAACATTGTTTTCTTGTAAACAATTGTTGGATTTACATTTATTGAGCATAGGCTGCATATGCAGCCTATGTTCAATTAATGTAAATTCATCAATTGAAATTTCCAGACGATCCTAAATTTGCACTTACGAACATTTTAGTCTTACGAAGTTTAGTGAAACGGGCCCCTGGATTCTGGCCAGCGATTGGCTTAGAAAGTTGAGCGAATTCTGTTATTTCTTGTATTGATTTGGGAGTACTTGCGCCATATTTGATCAAGTTAGCATTATTTTTGGCGGCGATCAAGTTAGTTAATCCAGTTACCGGTGACTTTGGAATGTCGGTTCCTAAAACCAATAATTGTATTGACATTGATGGTATAGTATACCCTTAGCCCATTTCACGCTGAGAATACGAATTTTTGTGTGTGGAAAATCCTGAATATTTTCTTTATATGAGCTCAGAAATATATGTGGTGACCACCATTTGAACCGTCTCGTCGAGACGGTTCAAATGAGTGGTCACAACATACTTTCATTGAGAAATAACAAAAATATAAATAAAATATTGAAAAAAATCGTACCTTTAAAGGTGTATTCCGCATGTAATGGGTTAAAGGCACTATGCCTTTGATGATGTCCCATATTTAATACCTGTATACATACGTGTGTAGAGCCGGTTTTTGTAACCCCCCAGTTTTTGTAAACCCCCGGTTTTTGTAAACCCCGTTAACAAAAACAGGGGTACATACGTGCATACGTGTTTTCGTTTTATAAACCACAAATGGCCGGTATTAATAAAATTCAACATATCATTTGCTCAAAGTGCAATGAATACTAACACAGCTTTTTACCATAGCCTTGAATAGGTGGAATTCGTACGACAGGGGTACATGTCACTATAAACAATGTACGATTAAGAAGTTCGGGAAGAGCAAAATTAAAATTTCCAACGTAACCTCTGAACTGACAGCCGATATTGGCAAATCTTTCAAGGGTATCTTAACATTTAATGATGTGTACATGTAGTTACATGTGAAAAGCAAATTCATAAAAAAATCGTACTTTTTTTTCCAGTAACAAAATTACATGTACACAGCCGCCTGTGTTAATCTTGACAAGATGTCAACGTTTCTGGACATCTTGTGACGATCTCATGTCTCTGTCAAGCCGTTTCATTGGCTGATCCTAAGCTGTCGTACAGCTGAGGTTAAGCCAGTCCTCTGTCTGATTCCAAGAAAATTCATAATACAATCGTATGAACGTTTTATCGTACGAAGTTTAGTGATAAAATGATTATACATGTACAGCATCATCTATTGAAATGCATGTACATGTAGGTGTCCATTCTGCGCACGAGTTGAATTAATTTAAATTTTGGGAAATACCTAGGAATACCTAGAGGTCATGTGACTTTTTTAAAATTTAGATGTATTTAGTAATCACCGAAGCCAGATATATTTCAGTACATTTAGTACAAATATTTGGCGTCATTTCGATTTATGGCGACGCACGTGGAGTAAACTGCAATTTCCTATAATAAATCTCAATTTTCATGCAACACTATCAAGTTTTGCCATTAACAACGCTCGTTGCGAATTAAGTGATCGGTTGGCAGAACCATATTGTGTGACTGGATCAAAAATGGCATAAAACTTAATTATCCCGTCATAACCATGGAACCGTTTCCAGGGTTGTCAGATTCATCACGCTTAATGCAGTAACAAAATACATGTGCGCAACTGCCTGCGTTAATCTTGCCAAGATGTCAACGTTTCTGACCATCTATTGGTGATCTCAACTCTCTAGCAAGCAGTTTGATTGGTTCAGCCAATCAAGCTGCTTGATTCCATGCACGATATTAAAATATTTTGAAATACGAAAAACATCTATTGGCAATCTCAACTATCTATCAAGCAGTTTGATTGGCTGAGCCTGAGCCGTAGCATGGCTCAGGCTCAGCCAATCAAGCTGCTTGATTCCATGCACAATATTAAAATATTTTGAAATGCGAAAAACATCTATTGGCGATCTCAACTCTCTATCAAGCAGTTTGATTGGCTGAGCCTGATCAGTAGCACGGCTCAGGCTCAGCCAATCAAGCTGCTTGATTTCATGCACGATATTTTGAAATACGAAAAGTTGACAAATATTGGCATGATAGGCTGTGGTGTAAAAATCTTCTTTTTTTTTTTCTTTTTTTTTCGAAAATTGTATTTTTTTCTGTGAAATCTGTCCTAACTGAGATTACATGTAAATAGAGGATCATATTTTTAATACGGTATTTATTAAACGAGTTGGCTGATTTCCTACGTAACGCGGCGTAGGTTAAAATGAGTCAACGAGTTTAATAAGTACGACGTATCATATTAAATCAGTTATATTTCATTTTATTTTTTACCATTTATCATTATCAATGTGTATGATCACGTGGTACTAACAACAACAACACGTACTGAAACTTCCAGAATCCACCTGATTCAAAGTACGTATTCTTTTATATTGACCTTATTACGTAACGGATTTTGATAAAATATGGTTGCATTTTGGTGGTCTTTGTATTTTCGCCCAAACTTCTCCAGACACGGAAATCTATTCTTCGAAAAAACCGACAGAAGTCTGTGCCGAACTCCCTGGACGACCAATTGCAGCTCATGAAGACGCGTTTGCGGCGACATATTTCATCAAAATCCGTTGCATATTAAGGAAAATATCAAATAATACTTACTTTGGACCGGCGACGTTGTTGTTGTTGTAACCACGTGAGCATGCACCTTGATTATACTTTGTGTTGTTTAAGGTACATGTCCACTCAGTAGATACACAATGTTCTTTATATCGGAATTAAATAAGTGTATAAATGTGTCACTATTCCACCAATTCTAACAATTACAAGTGCCCGCCATACAGATATAATCATTTAGTAATATTTGTTTTACTGATAGTGACTCGCGGTGGTGTAAGGCTATTTTAATATGCAAATGAGGCATAACCTTTTTAATTATTTATGCTAATTAAATGTGTTACTAGAAAATATAATATATTCGGCAGATTATAAAGTATGATCATTGCACATCAAAAAATAAATAAAGAGAATTAAAAGTAATGCCCGTTACGTTTTAAGGTATCGCCCCTGATATCAGTGTGGAAATTTACGTCTGATATAAAATGTATAATAGTGCCAATCAATACGTGGGATAATGGTGAATTAATGTTTGTTGTGACAGAAAATGTATCCGATGATGTCTCTGATATTAAGAACATTGTGTGCCTACTGAGTGGGCATGTTCCTTTATAATGGAAAACTGCTGCTGAGCATCGGACAGGAAAACACAGTGAAACCTCTCTAAACCGGACACCCTGGGAGGTCCCCAGGGTGTCCGGCATAGAGAGGTGTCACTGTAAATCGGACATTCGATCATTCTGAGACATATTGATGTCTGTAGCAGTCACATATGCATTATTTACCACACGAATGTATTATTATTTTAATACACAATGTCATTGAACTGCGAACTACGAAATTACGGTGTGTCTCTCTACGCTGATAATCGGAAACGTCCCTACATTTGAACCTCTCTAAACCGGACACCCGGACAATATCACTGTCATTTACCTACATTGATCATCTATTTATCCCGTCAACACAGTGCGTATGTGCCGTGAAACACGGTGCCGTGAAACACTTTTGATATCCTGTCAATACGACCTATTCACTGCGTATGAATATGTGCGGTGGCTGGGGTTATCTTTTTTTGCATTTCAAAATTTCAAAGCCATTTGTAGGTGTTGACGGGATAAAGAGAATAGTAGGTTAGTGCCGTGAATGGGGAAAATATCTGGCACGGCACGGAAACGGGATGTGCTCGGCAGAGCCTCGCCCATCCCGTTTCCTGAGCCTTGCCAGATATTGTTTTCCCATTCACGGCATTAAGCTACTATTCTCTATATGTATGGTTGATAGCTTTAATGATTACATTTCATTACATATTAAGCGTTATGATGAAGTAGTCTTTCCAAATTTGCGTTTGAATCGTTCTTTGTTTACTCTCTACTTCGTGGAGAGTGAACTAAGAATATTGCTAATACACACTTTATTAGGTAAGATTATGATAATATTTTTGTCGCATATTGTAAAATTGTCTCTCAATAACAAAATAGCGATGTATGAATGTCAACGCCCTACATCATTTTACCGGCATTCGCTCTGGTTATAGGACAGTCTCGGTCCAAATCAAGACAAATCGACTTCACCACGTGGCGTATTCTTATACATACTAGTTTTACTGAAGGTGTTTTACTGAAGGTGCTATATTTACTATTCGTCGTAACACATGCGTATCTAAATTTAATAATTACTGTCTATTTCACGAAAGCTGCCCAAATTGTACGGCTATATAGACAATTCAAAAACAATATTTTTTTTGATAATATTAAATTAAAGGAAAATTTAAGAATGAGCCTTTTTTTTATTTCGTGAAATTTGGTCAACAATTGATTTTATTACGAAAAATTTATTTCTCTATGGGAATTTAACATGGGGGAAAAAGAGGTAAGGAAGTGTGGGAGGAGTCAAAAAAACAATTATTTTTGGAAATTGACTCCGAAACCTGACTAGATAGCTTGGATATGATCTAACTAAGAAAACAAAAGTTAAATTTTAAAAATCGGTCCAGTATTTCTGAAATTCAAAAAACATTCCCCATGTTAAATCCCCATAGACATCTTCACTCCGTGAAGATGTCTATGGGGATTTAACATGGGGAAATTTTGTTTTCGCAAACAGACTATAGTTTTAGTTGCAATTAAGAACGCAATATTCGCTTAAATTAGATAATGACATTTAATGATTAGTTTCTCCGTAGCAGCGGCAATTGTGTCCCAATTACAGAAAAAAGATAAGTCTCCCAACATAATTGACTCCGGTTGGCTGATTACAGAACGCGTTTTGCAACGCGCTGTCAGTTGTATAAATACTTTTGCAACGTGTTGTAGTCTAAAACTAGAACAAGGGCGGTTACTGTGTTTTAAAAATGCATTAGATCAAAATACTGAAAGTATTGAGTAGATACTGAGACGAGGTTATCTCTAGAATGGGTTTAATGTAAACACTATCTGAGTATATTCACAAGAATATACAATACATTAGGCAATATAGCTTAGTTAAATGGATGTTGTCAAATAATGGCATTGTAGTGGCTTAGGACATAATGTAACACACAACATGGTTACACTTGCTAAATCATTCAAGTAGAAATGTAGGTCAATGTCATATTCGAAATGTCCGTTCCTTATTTCAGGCTCTGTTGGCACTACTTTCAGTACTTTGATTTTCTACACTTTAGTGCGCGAAATTTAAATGCTATTACGCAAATTTATACGGTTGACTGTGGTGTAGCGATATTGTGCAACCTGTTGCCTAAAAACCGGAAAACGTGCAGCTATGTTGAAATGTATATGTATTGGAGTGTTCATATGTCTGACTTCCAGCGGAACCTATCTAAACCGGACACCCTGGGGATCTCCCAGGGTGTCCGGTTTAGAGAGGTTCCGCTGTAATACGAACGGTTATTGTGGGTGGAAGGTGGGGGCAAGCGATGGGTAATTTAACGATCGGGGTTCATCCTTACCGGAATTCCGATTGGAGACCTGGTTTGGCCCTCACATACATGTACATCTTTGGCATTTTGTATGTGACAGTTGAATCTGGTTATACCCCTTATGCGAGTATTACGACGATTATTCGTAATCCTATTTTAGGGGAAGGGGCCAAGTGACTTTGGTGTGGTAATGGACCTGCCACCAGGTCAGGTTATTCTAATTTGAGGGCTGAATATATTGTTTCTCGATGTAAATATTCCGTTCTGATTTTGGAATTTTTCCCCCAATGCAGCAGGTTAAAACGGGATCGAACCCGTTTGCCCGGCCTTACATGACCTTAGCTGTTGATAGGCCGTTAAGCACCAATAAACAAACAAACAAACGGTTATATTACTTAGATATCAGGTTTTGCCTAGAAATTGCCTGTATTTGCCTACAACAATAATATACACAGTCCAGGCTGATACGGTGTGTTTTCCAGTCTGATACTGAAACTTCTAGTCTGATACTGCCATTTCTAGTCTGATATCATCGTTACTATTCTGATACCGCCTTTTCCAGTCCGATACCATGTCTCACGCGCGTATTAAACCAGTTCCTTTGGGCATGCGCATTGCGTATGTTTACTTTATCGTCTGCGTAAATTTTGACATATGCCGGGAATTTAAATTTGTAGGCTCTGTATTTCATCATTCAATCATGGATAACGGTATAGATTTTAATATAGGATTATCACAACTGCCGGATGATTGATATTGAAATTGATATCTAAGTAATCTAAGTAATAAAGACGTGAATACGTGGCTTGACTTCGGTCTCAGGCTGATACCAAGTTACCGAGGGCCGATACCTAGGCCGATATCAAACAAGCCACGTATTAACCTCTAAATTCACTGTAAAAACCGCCCATATATCACAATGCGTTCACGCCATCCTCAATAGCCATATAACAAACGCTACCCATTCGGAGTCGCATAAACACACAACGCGCACTTATATTGACAACGATAACCAAATATGCGCTTTTATCGGACTGACAAACGCAATTTGTTATGTCAATAAGCATATTAATGTAGCACCGGAGTTCAGTTAGCAAATCAAAGTATGCACTTAGCTTCTGAAGGCCCCACGGAATTGTGGGATTGAGATGGACAGAGTTTTAATGCGACCAATTATCGGAAGTTGGTATTTAATGGGCAAGCGAACACATCAAATACGTTGTAAACAATACGACTATTTGGACGGACCCTGTGAATCTGTCAATTTTTTCTTGCCTCGTTCATTGTCCTTTTGTTCAGATGGCTGTATTGTTTTGCTTACGGTTGTGTTTGGTGGTACACGGCTTGTGGTATTTGTAGCAAGTCTAGATATGTGGCTGTGACTGGAGAAATGGGACGTATGGGTTGTGTGACCAGTGTAGCTCCTGATCAAGTAGATAAATATCATATATGTCCACAGTAGTGTGACCGGAAATTGGACAATCTCATTGGTTGAAATTATCAACAAGGTGTATGATCACGTGGTACTAACAACAACAACAAGTACTGAAATTTCCAGAATCCATCTGATTAAAAGTACGTATTATTTTATAGTGTCCTTATTACGTAACGGATTTTGATGAAATATGGCGCATCAAAAGCGTCTTGTTAAGCTGCATTTGGTGGTCTCTGTATTTACGCCCAAACTTCTGTCGTTTTTGCGAAGAATCGATTCTTCGCAAAAACGACATAAGTCTGTGCCAAACTCCCTGGACCACCAAATGCATCTCATGAAGACGCGTTAGCTGCGCCATATTTCATCAAAATCCGTTTCACATTAAGGAAAATATCAAATAATACTTTCAAGAATTCAACACTTTCAGCCACTGTTGTTGTTGTTATAACCACGTGATGATGCACCTTGTCTGATGGCGATCTGTATTGCCTGCTACAAGCAGGATCGGTGCTCGATTGAGTGGAATCACGATACGTGTAGATCCTGATCAGACTGTATGGATTAACCGGCTGATCTGGATCTACACTGGTCGCAAACTGGCCCCTTTTCCCAGTCACAGCCATATATATAGCCGGGTCTTGTAGGCTAAGATCACAGCAGAATGAAAATGATAAATACTGTTGGTTGTGCGCTTGACATGATTATTCGCTGGATGAATGGCGAACAGCGCAGGCCCTGGTCAGAAATCGCTGATGCGCAATCTCATCTGGAACTGTGGGTGGCAGGTGGGTGCAAGCGATGGGTAATTTAACGATCGGGGTTCATCCTTACCGGAATTCCGACTGGAGACCTGGTTTGGCCCTCACATACATCTTTGGCATTTTGTATGTGACAGTTGAATCTGGTTATACCCCTTATGTGAGTATTACGATATTCGTAATCCTATTTTAGGGAAAGGGGCCAAGTGACTTGGTGTGGTATGGACCTGTCACCAGGTCAGGTTACTCTAATTTGAGGGCTGAATATATTTGTTCTCGATGTAAATATTCCGTTCTGATTTTGGGATTTTCCCCCCAATGCAGCAGGTTAAAATGGGATCGAACCCGTTTGCCCGGCCTTACATGACCTTATCTGTTGATAGGCCGTTAAACACTAATACACAAACAAACAAACAAACAAACAACTCATCTGGAACTACGCTTGTCGCATTAATGCCATACGCCGCGATGCAATAATGGTATACGCCGCGATACAATAATACCATACGCCGCGATGCAATAATACCATACGCCGCGATGCAATAATACCATACACCGCGATGCAATAATGTCACACGCCGCGATGCAATAATACCATACACCGCGATGCGAATAATATCACACGCCGCGATACAATAATGTCACACGCCGCGATGCTATATACCATACACCACGATGCAATAATACCATACGCCGCGATGCAATAATGCCATACGCCGCGATACAATAATGTCACACGCCGCGATGCAATAATACCATACACCGCGATGCAATAATGTCATACGCCGCGATGCAATAATACCATACACCGCGATGCAATAATGTCATACGGCGCGATGCAATAATGTCATACACCGCGATGCAATAATATCATACACCGCGATGCAATACTACCATACACCGCGATGCAATAATGTCATACACCACGATGCAATAATGTCATACACCGCGATGCAATAATGCCATACACCGCGATGCAATAATACCATACACCGCGATGCATAATACCTACACCGCGAATTGATTAATGTCAATACACCGCGAATGCAATAATTTCTTACATACAGCGAATGGCAATATGTCCATACACCGCGATTGCAATAATGTCAATACACCGCGATGGCCAAATTATACTTACGGCCGCGATGCAATAATGTCATACACCGCGCTGCAATAATGTCATACACCGCTATGCAATATGTCATACACCGCGATGCAATAATGAACACACCGCGATGCAATAATAAAAATCCATAAAACACCGCGATGCAATAATGTCATACACCGCGATGCAATAATGCAAATACACCGCGATGCATAATGTCATACAACACCGCGATGCAATAAGATGTCAAATACAGCGATGCAATAATGTCATACACCGCGATGCAATAATGTCATACACCGCGATGCAATAAAGGCATACATTACACCGCGATGCAATAATGGCATACACCGCGATGCAATAATGTCATACGCCGCGATGCAATAATGTCATACACCGCGATGCAATAATGTCAGCGATGCAATAATGTCATACACCACGATGCAATAATGTCATACACCGCGATGCAATAATGTCATACACCGCGATGCAATAATGCCATACACCGCGATGCAATAATGTCATACACCGCGATGCAATAATGTCAGACGCCGCGATGCAATAATGTCATACACCGCGATGCAATAATGTCATACGCCGCGATGCAATAATGTCATACACCGCGATGCAATAATGTCATACACCGCGATGCAATAATGTCATACACCGCGATGCAATAATACCATACACCGCGATGCAATAATGTCATACGCCGCGATGCAATAATGCCATACACCGCGATGCAATAATGTCATACACCGTGATGCAATAATACCATACGCCGCGATGCAATAATGTCATACACCGCGATGCAATAAGGTCATACACCGCTGTGCAAAATTGCCATACACCGCGATGCCATAATGGCATACGCCGCGTTTCTCCAGTGGCAACCTCAATGATATTGTCCTTTTATTTGTATGTTTTCGTTAATCCTGTTAAATCTGAATGGACACGGCTCTGGAAGTACTTATCTAATCGCTGTATTGCTACCATTGTTCGTGGTTGTGTTTAGAGAAATGGGTCTTATGGGTTTTGCGACCTGTGTAAATCCAGATCAGCCTGTGCATCCGCACAGTCTGATCAGGATCTGCACCGTTCGCCATTCCATCAATGATTCAACCGTCATGCTTCTAACAATCAATATAGATCGATATCAGGCTACGTTAGTCTGATATTTGATCAGGAGATACACTGGTCACAAATCGCATAGGTCTCATTTTGCACACGTCCACTACTTAACCACCACCTTGCGCTACAGACGAGGATGCTCCGAAGACAGGGGGAACATACATACACTACAACAACATCGCTGTTTTAGTACAATTAGAAAATATCAAATTTATTTACTATATAACTGAACCGATTCCTCCTCGTCTACTGTCACTATTCGTATAAATGATGCCGAAAATACTGTTGTATGACCAGCTACAGCCATGTTACATAGAGAATAGTAGGTTAGTGCCGTGAAAAATATCCGGCAGGGCTCAATAATTTCTTTACTTCTCATCAGAAGTATATGTTGTCACCACTCATTTGAACCGTCTCGCCGAGACGGTTCAAATGAGTGGTCACAACATATACTTTGGTTCAGAAATAAGGAGAATAGATAGAGAATAATAGGTTAGTGCCGTGAATGGGAAAAAATATCTGGCAAGGCTCAGGAAACGGGATGGGCGAGGCTCTGCCGAGCACATCCCGTTTCCGTGCCGCGCCAGATATTTTTTCCCATTCACGGCAATAACCTACTATTCTATTTATCCCGTCAACACCTACAAATGGCTGTAAAATGCAAAAATAGTATTGACTGGATATAAAAAATGTTTCACGGCACCGTGTTTCACGGATAAAAACAATTTCGCGATCCGTACCTAACCGCGAGGGGAGCTCGCGAGATCGCGAGGCGAAATCACGAGATCACGATCACGGGGTTGAATCGCGAGACTGCAAAATCGCTAGGCGAGAACGCGAGATCGTGTTGCGAAAACGCGAGATTCTAATAATATTATATCTTGCGTTTTCCCCTCGCATTTTCGCGATCGCTCCTTCCGTTTTTGGAAATACGTTTTGCGCATGTGTGTGTAGCAAGCATGCGTATTGGAATTGCATTATGCAAACACGTATTTCCAAAACCGGAAGACGAAATCGCGAAATCGCGAAAACGCGAGGCGAAAACGTGAGATCGCGAGGTGAGGCAAAAATGTGAGATTTATAATCCCGCGTTTTCGCCTCGCGATCCAGTTCTCGCTTCGCGTTTTCGCGATCTCGCAATCTCTCGATTTCGCCTCGTGTTTCGCGATCTCACGATCTCGTATATAGGTCGAGATCGTTAAAATACGACAGTGGAGCATGGCCCTAACAGGACACCGTAGGGATTTCTCATTATAGGAATGAATGTTTTTTTTGTGGAATTTATCGGGGTATAAACTTGGAAAAGTTGCGGGAATACTGGACGAAGGCCGGAAGGCCTCGTCCAGTATTCCCGCGACTTTTCCAAGTTTATATCCCCGATAAATTCCACAAAAAGGCCATTCATTCCTTATAATTTCAGCATTTTAAATAAATTCATCAAGAAAATGTGTTTATTTTCCGTTTTCTTAAGAATTATTTTAACTGTGCCTCACGGTTACGGAAAGTAGTCCGGCGTGGGAGTTTACTGGGATATAAATTTTGGACAGAGGCCAATCAAATGTTAGGGAATTATGTAAATATTTTTGTGCTGGAATTATTTAGTCATATTAGTTTGGCGTAAAAATGTGTTGAAGGATTCCTTTTCGTTACATGTTTTGTTGAATTAGTCGAAAACACATTTAAACAAACCACTTTATTCTTTATAACGAGTTCCGGAAATCGTTAATTTAACATGTTTAATTTAATTTAATTGATATTGGTGGAAACTAAATTTCACAAGATGAAACGTTCCCGAGAGCCGAGTTCGTTGGCTGACCGCATTGATCACCACGTCGTTACACTACCGCGTGAGCTAATCTTGTCAATATTCGTAAATTTCTTAAAGGTACATACCCACGTGCCAGGTTATAATATAGGGAGGCATATTGTGTTCGTCCATACATTAGATATAACATTATTCAGGCAAAATTAACTGTCCTGAACCATTTCCGGACGATATAATTGGCACTTTTATACTTCGTATATCAAACATGAATTGTCACACTGATATCAGGGGCGATAACCGTGTTTCCTTAAAATGTTAACGGACATTACTATCTCTCTCTGTAATTACTTTTTGATGTGCAATGATCATACTTATTAATCTGTCTAATATATTGTTTGTTCAGGTGATTCATTTAATTAGAATAAATAATTAAAAAATACCATGCCTCATTTGCATATGAAAATAGCCTGATACCACCGCGCGTCACTATCAGTAAAATAAATATTACTAAATGATTATATCTGTATAGCGGGCACTCTTAATTTTTAGAACTGGTGGAATAGTGACACACTTATACACTTATTTAATTCCTATAAAGAACAGTTTGTGCCTACTGCGTGGGCATGTACCTTTAATTTCAAAATATTTCAATATTGTGCTTAAAATGAAGCAGCGTGATTGGCTGAGCCTGAGCTTTGCCCATCTCATGCTCAGTCAATTAAAATGCTTGATTGTATGTAGGGATTACCAATATGTGTTCGGAAACTCTGTTAATCTGGGCAAGATAAACGCGGGCGGTACTGTATACAGCTCAGGCTCAGACAATCAAATTGCTTGACTGCGAGTTGGCATCGCCAATATATGTTCAGACACGTAGCTAATCTGGGCAAGATAAACACTGGCTGTTGTGTACCAGGGGCCCGTTTCACTAAACTTAGTACGATTAAAATGTTCGTAAGTGCAAATTTATGATCGTCTGTAAATTTCAATTGCTGGATTTATATTTATTGAGCATAGGCTGCATATGAAGCCTATGTTCAATAAATGTAAATCCAATAATTGTTTGCAATAAAACCTTTGTAATGTCACATTTACAGACTACCATAATTTTGCACTTATGAACATTTTAGTCATACGAAGTTTTGTGAAACGGGCTCCTGAGGTGGCGTTGACCTTTGTCACCTTCTAACTGTCGCTGAAACAGTTTCTGAAAGGATTGCTTTAATACTTGGACACTTGAATCACTTGAACATTTGTCACACACTCGCGCCACTATTAATACGACCTTAATCTTTGTCACCTTGGAAATGTCATTGGAACACTTAGCCATTTTGTTATGCAATTAACGTTTTAATTTAGTTTAAGGGATAGCAACCTGCGGCGTCCCCATATTGGCCCCGGTCAATTTGGGTTCACTGGCTTTTTTGGCGGTAAACTTGGCACGGCCGCCACTGAGCCAGTCGCGCATTAGCAGAGCCCACGCGCGGAGTGGCTTCGTTTTGGCTTTGCCTCGTTTCCTGTTTGTTTATGGGCCTGTATGCCATACCCATGTTATACAAACATAACCTATAGTTTGGTCTGTACGCCTGTCTGTCCGAGAGTTGTCGGGTACCTACGAGTACTATACATGGCTCTGTTACCGTAAGTTGGGTTGAAATTTCATATATGCTTATTTGTCATCATACATATTTTCAATCTAAAGCCCACACATGCGGCCCCTGTACTAACGGTCAATGTCAAATGACATGTCAGTTTGAGTTACAGTTTCGACAGGTATTGCCATCAGCGCTGATAGGCCGACTGGGGCCCGTTTCACTAAACTTCTTACGAATAAAATGTTCGTAAGTGAAAATTTAAGATCGTCTGTAAATTTCAATTTATTGATTTACATTTATTGAGCATAGGCTGCATAATAGATTCTTCGCACAAACGACATAAGTCCGTGCCAAACTCCCGGGACCACCAAATTCAGCTCATGAAGACGCGTTTGCTGCGCCATATTGCATCAAAATCCGTTTCATATTAAGGAAAATATCAAATAATACTTACTTTGAAGTGGGCGACGTTGTTGTTGTTGTTGTAACCACTTGATCATGCACCTTGGTAATGCTCCCTGTGATTGTGGATGATTACTGTCGGATCACAGGTCATAGTCAGCTTACTTCGATAATACTAAGTTCAATTAATATCATCAGCCTGTGTTAACCAAACATAGGTTCCACAAAAGCAAACGTGCACATGCTGAAAAATAAACACTGATGTTCAATAAATAGCTTTGATGTGTATTCATTTCCCCATGGGAATACAGCAAGAACCAGTTAAATATGTGAACCATAATGTGTACATAACATGCTGCGCTAATCTTGCCAATATTTGTTAATTTCTTTATTTCAACATACTTGAATATCGTGCATGAAATCAAACAGCTTGATTGGCCGAACCTGATTCAGGCTGAAGCAATCGACTTACCGGATTGCTACATCAAAACAAAACTTAGGGATGGTGGCTTGTTTGTTATTGATGAAAAAATGCTTCAATTTAAATATGTTTTAGATGTAATGTCTTTAATAGCCAAATGTGGAAAAAGGTGGAATATACACTAGTCTGGTGTATTCTATTTATCGGTAATATTTTATGCTCATTTGTGGACGGATGTTCAAAATTGGACTTACTTTGTTTTCTTCGTGGAGTGATTGTTCCACACCTCGTAATCACGTAATCACGTAATCACGTAATCACGTAATCACGTAATCACGCTTCCATTTCATCTCATGTCGTCAAATAAAAACATTTGGGAGATTTTTTTTTATTGTTTTGAAAAAATATACTTAACTTTGCATGTTTTAGGATTATTGTGTTTAATTGACCGAACTCATTGGCGGAGTATACTTGAAACAGACAGTAGACGGACCTCTCCACGTCGTAAAACAAGCGAACTCGCGACGTAAATAAAAGTTCAATTAAATTAAACAATTGGAAATAGGAAAACAGATTGAGTTTGCACACACTAATTACATGCATTTGTTTATTGTTTAATTCAATTCCAAATACAGTGGAGCCTCGGTAAACCGAATTACAGTGGAACCTCTCTAAACCGGACACCCTGGGGACCTCCCCAGGGTGTCCGGTTTGGAGATGTTCCCCTGTAATCCAGGTTCGTGACCGTGCCTCTTTGCAATCATGAGCATACAGTATAATGGCAAACAAATAAATAACACTAAAGTAAATTCTCCAGAACTTCCAAGTTTGTTAACAAATTTAGGAGGGCTTCCACCATTGATTATTCCTATGTAACCATTTATCACATATTTTGGCTATTTTCTGCTGCTTTTATTTTAGTATTGATAATGCGGGACCTATTTTTCTATTACCTACACACATCCTGCTCTGTACATACACTAAGTAAAATATAGGTTTAATTATTGTTATGAAAGATACATTAAATCTCCTGTGACCAAATTTGGTGGTGACCCAAAATGTCAGCGGCTGGACTTGAAACTAGCAATGTTTCTGAACATCTATTAGCATCTATTGGCAACGCCAACTCGCAATCAAGCAATGTTTGACAGCTCAGGCTCAGTCAATGAAGCTGCTTGATTTCAAGCACAATATTCAAGCATTTTGAAATAAAGACATTGACAAATATTGGCAACATTGGCGCTGCCGGTAGTGTATATACCAATGCTATTTCAACGCAATAGATGAGAGTCTATGCGTAGTTAAGACTGTGGCGACGCTGATCCCAAATTTTAAAGTGGGGGTTCCATCGGTTAGGCACATTTCTTTCTTTATAGGAATTAAATAAATAAGTGTATACTTGTGTAACTACACTATCTTCCACCAATTTCAAGTAATTTTGTAAAGTGTCCTGCATCATTTGCTTATCAAAATAGCCTGATACAACCGCGCGTCTCCATCAGTAAGATGGAGACGCGCGGTTGAATCAGACTATTTTGATAAGCAAATGACGCAGGACATTTGTTTTATTATTCTACAAGTGAGTGAATATTTATATCGACATATTCCAAGTATAAGCATTGCCATCTCTGTTAACCTTTCGATGAAACACGTTCATCATCGCTAATTCACGTTTGATATATAAAAAAAACAGTATAATAATGTCAATTGACACATCTGGTAATGGTAAATGAATGTTTATTTTCCCGGAAATAAATGTCATATCTATAATTGATGAACAAACTAATGTCTTACCATATTACAACCCAGGATGTGGGAGTCCATGTTTAAAGGGACATATCAGGCTTTTTGAAAACAATATTTTGAAACGAATGTGTTATCGTGCACCTGTGTCAAGTGGTTTAACCCTTTCACCCCTAAGTAACTGAATGGGCTGCGATATGTTAATTTTGCAACCAATCCAATCATCGCAAAATGATTTTCAGACTATTCCATTTGTTGTTCTCAAAAATATAAAAATTACTTTCAAATAGTGCAGATCCTGATGAGACGGCTCGTTACGAGCCGGCTCATCTGGATCTGCACTGTTTGCATAAACCGATATAGCGGGCTTTCGGGTTCAAAGGGTTAATTGAAGATATATGACGAGACTAGGACCGCTGGGTTGATTCCATTTTCACCCATATATGTACATAAATATCGGATTTCCTATCTAGTTGCGTTGAACGAGATTGAAAATGTGATGCTTATATACCGATGTACCGAGGGCCATGATGAAAACACGTTTTTATTTTTATAGTATTTTTTTTTTAAATCCTGATAATGCTCCTTTAACGCAACGAGTCTTGTTTGTCCGGACACGTTGAATTTAATGACAAGCTTCATTCTCTGCGAACGAATTACACGTGTCACCTAATATCGGCGACACTCCGTACTTGGAAGTGTTTGGCTATCTTGTTGCACTGCCAGTTTTTAGCCAATTTCGCTGTAACCATGGTTACTAATTGGAGTTATGTTTGTCTGACAACGGTTTATCCCTTGTATTAACTGTTTGAAGACTGACATATTGAATTTGTAGCCACGTAATCGGTGTCACTAAGTCTGGTCGCGAAGCAATGTCATGCTTTACTTCCAAACTGACATAGTACTATGAGTCCTGCTATGAAGTGTACTCTCTGTTTGACTCAGATATTGGTAGCTGCGTGGTTCAAGGTCTAACAGAAATGGTCAAGTGTAATGCTTCGTTCCCACGATATAGCAATTCGTTCCCGTGGGAATGAATTGTTATTTCGTGGGAACGAATTGTTAAATTGAGGGAACGAATTGTTATTCCGTGGTAACGAATTGTTATGTCGTGGGAACGAATTAATAACACAAAGAATTCTACGTCACTGCGAGGCTCCGTACGATCCAATAAAAGGACAGTTAACGAAATAATGTACGCACCAATAACCGGGCTATATACGCAGAAACAATCACAGGCAGAATCGGCTGGGAGTTCGCCAAGATATAAGGCATGAGCCGTATAAAAACTACAGTGTGACCTCTCCGAACCGGACACAAGAAACATCTGTGATCTTCTTTTTGATGAGTTTATTGGTCATTTATCTCGGGGGATAATGTCTGTTCTATCGGATGCTTTCCACTTTCCATTTGCCAAGATCACCCGCTACCACCTGATAATAACGAACACTGAAATCAACTGCAGTATACACTGTACACATCTATCGATGAATTAGGTTATATGTACATTGTGACACATAACTCTTTCATTCTTTCTCCCAATCTCCTCTCTCTTTCTATCCGAGTTTTCTTTTCGTACATTGTGCAAATATATATATATAAACCGCATGATTATTGGTCTGTACCCATGTACATATATATACCTGTTTATCCTGTCAACACAGTGCGTATGTGCCGTGAAACACGATGCCGTGAAACATTTTTGATATCCAGTCAATACTATTTTTGCATTTTACAGTCATTTGTAGGTGTTCACGGGATAAATAGAATAGTAGGTTAGTGCCTTGAATGGGAAAAAATGTCTTGCGCGGCACGGAAACGGGATGTGCTCGGCAGAGCCTCGCCCATCCCGTTTCCTGAGCCTTGCCAGATATTTTTTCCCATTCACGGCACTAACCTACTATTCTCTATATACTTGCTGTTAAATTGATTGCTGTATTGTTGAAATACTTGGGTAAGGACTGTAACTAATGCTGTGAGAACTTGTAGCCCAAGCCCATTGTACTTATATGCAATAAACTATGTTTAAACTAAGTAGGTAGGGTCGTGATGCACCGCACCACAACATTTGTTGAGGTCATATGCACAAGGTGTATGATCACGTGGTTACAAGAACAACAACAAGTACTGAAACTTCCAGAAGCCCTCCAAGTCAAAGTACGTATTCTTTTATTACCTATTTTTACATAAAGCTCGAATTTTTCTGCACTGGATCTAAACTGTATAAAACATAGGTTACTCCTAAGAAAAACAATCCAATCTCCTCTCACCACCGTAGTTTTGCGACAGTTTCATCGGCACCGGCACTGTTTACACCACGTGACAGTCACGTTCGATTATAT
Organism: Conchocele bisecta; assembly: GCA_029237695.1. NCBI lineage: Eukaryota > Metazoa > Mollusca > Bivalvia > Lucinida > Thyasiridae > Conchocele > Conchocele bisecta. The sequence continues at coordinate 62,662,006 of CM055280.1, forward strand.
ATAAATATCCTACAAATGTGCATGAAAATGGAGTAATAAATCCCGTAACATGTGTCTCAGGCAGACGTATACAGCAGTTAATGCAAGTAAACTGTGGCTGTCAACTAAAATAATCGGGATTATATTTACCGGACTACTTCTGCCAGTGATTCAGGTTTATTGGAATTACGATTTTCGGTTGTTATGGAGCATGCGACTGGTAAATTTAACGATTTAACGTTTCATCCCGATAGCCCTGGTGCCCGTTTCACTAAGATGTTCGTAAGTGCAAATTTAGGATCGTCTGGGAATCTCAATTAATGGATTTACATTTATGGAGCATAGTTTGGCCCCCGTGTACATTTCTGGCTTCCTTGCTCCTTGAGAAATGAATCCGGCTACACCCATTATGCAAGTATTACGATTAGTACTAATCGTATTAATTTTACGGAGTGGGGCATTGTGACCCTGGTGTGGTGAGCACCTGGCATCAGGCCAGGTTATTCTAATTTAAGGACTGAATATATATGTTTTCTGTAAATAATTAGTTCTGATTTTGTGATCACCACTCCCCCCCCCCCCACCCCCCGGCCGTCCTCATTACAGATGAATAAAGCGTAGCAGGGATATGGTATTAACTTGATTAATAATTGTAATAATTCATTAAAGGGGCATATCAAGATTTTTTTAATAAATACTTTAAAAAAATAAAAACTTTTTTCATCATGGCCCTGTGTAAAATGGTTAATTGAAGATATATGACCATATTAGGACCGCTGAAAAATTTTCAGAATATTTTTTTTAAAATTAATTTAAAAAAATGTGTTTTTATCATGGCCCTGTGTAAAGTGGTTTAATTGAAGATATATGACGATACTAGGACTGCTGGGTTGTTTCAATTTTCACCGATATCGGCACATAAGATAGGAAATCCGATATTTGTGTACCTATATGGGTGAAAATAGAAACTATAAAAAATGAAAACGTGTCTTCATCATGGCCCTCCGTAAAGTAGTTTAATTGAAGATACTAGTATCTTCAATTAAACTACTTTACGGAGGGCCATGATGAAAACACGTTTTTATTTGTTTCCATGATGAAAACACGTTTTTATTTTTTATAGTATTTTTTTTTAAAAGCTCCTGATATGCCTCTTTAAGTATGTTTAGAAAAGAGCTAACAGTGAGAGAATTTAAAATTGCCATTAAAACTAATGAACTGAATGTAACGAACGCGTCACATATCCACCAATTCTGACGTTAATAATGCCCCGGAAATGTTCTCACCTTACATGTATACTGGTACATATACAATCTACTGTCTGTTCCACGTTTTCCTGCCGACGAACTTTTGGCCATTAAGACATTAAATCTAAAAAATATTTAAAAATAAGTACTTTTTCATTAATAACACAAAAAAATCAACCTCCCCAAAAATAATTATTTGATGAAATTCCATCAAATATTGGTTGCTAGCTAAATATGTCAATATGCTAGAACAGGAATATTAATCTTAACAAATGTGACAGTAACCTGTCAAAATTTTAATCAAGTTGTTAATATTTGAAACCAATTTTACTGGGCATGTCATGCACGCGCATTATAAAACCACCTACCCATTAAATTATATGGATACAACACTTTTGTTTTTAAAAAAATATATTTTGTTTATTTCCCCATAAAAGTATATGTTGTTACCACTCATATGAACATATGAGTGGTAACAACATATACTTTCGAACAGAAATAGAAAAAATACGGAGAAAAAAAATCATAAAATTCTCGTGCTACTGTAATTGTATGCAGCCTGTCGTGAGCTAAACTGCACCCATTATTAAGAGACAACAAACCCGGATTGGTAACAATGAACGCGGACGCTGTATATTGACGCGATATTCTACCTGTGTCAAAAACAATTGATAAAAATCATAGTGTATCGATAATGTTTCAAAAAGCGACTACCGTCTGTTCGACGTTTTGCTGCCGACGAACTTTTGGCTATTAAACACATTAAGTCTAAAAAATATTTTAAAGTAAGTAGTTTTTTTATCAATAACAAAAAGGTCACCCTCCCCAAACAAAATTATTTCATGAAATTCCATCAAATATTGATTTTATTGCGAAAAAACGATTTTCATATGGGAATTTAACATGAGGGCTAAAAATAAAAAAAATATTTGTGGACCGATTTTCAAAATTTAACTTCTGTTTTCTTAATTACATCATTTTCAAGCTATCTCGCCAGGTTTCGGAGTCAATTTCCAAACGAAATTTTTTGGAAATTGACTCCCCATGTTAAATTCCTATAGGAAAATCGTTTTTTCGCAATAAAATCAATATTTGATGGAATTTCATCAAATAATTTTGTTTGGGGAGGGTGACTTTTCTGTTATTGATAAAAAGTTCTTATTTTAAAATATTTTTTAGATTTAATAGCCAAAAGTTCGTCGGTATCAAAACGGATAGAACGGACTTTCCTGCACGTTTGTGAAATACTGCCTCGGAAAACTTTTCCTAAAGACAGTTAGAGGTGGAAAGAAATATATCGACCACTCTTTTTTTCGAAGGATTTTCCATATAAAATACGTGGACTTCACAAATGGAATTACGTTGAATACAAACGGTATAGTCTGTATACTCGTGTCCATATCTAGAAACCGTGAATGAAGGGAGAGCACTATAGTCTGTTTCACGAAAGCTGCCCAAATTTTACGGCCATATAAACAATTCAAAAACAATATTATTTTCGATAATATTAAATTAAATGAAAATTTAAGAATGAGCCTTCTTTTTATTTCGTGAAATTCGGTCAAATATTGATTTTATTACGAAAAATTGATTTCTCTATGGGAATTTAACATGGGGGAAAAAGAGGTAAGGCAGTGTGGGAGGAGTCAAAAAACGAAAACATTTGGAAATTGACTCCGAAACCTGGCTAGATAGCTTGGATATGATCTAACTAAGAAAACAAAAGTTAAATTTTAAAAATCGGTCCAGTATTTCTAAAATTCAAAAAAAATTCCCCATGTTAAATCCCCATAGACATCTTCACTCCGTGAAGATGTCTATGGGGATTTAACATGGGGAAATTTTGTTTTCGCAATAAAATCAATATTTGACAAAATTTCACGAAATAAAAAGAAGGCTTATTCTTAAATTTTCCTTGAATTTAATATTATCGAAAAAAATATGGTTTTTAAATTGTTTATATGGCCGAAAAATTTGGGCAGCTTTCGTGAAACAGACAGTAAGAACAAGTATGAATTTAATTAGTTTAGCATATTTATTTAACAAAACAAAGTATCACAGTTCACAAAACTATATTATACACAACCGCCCAAATAAACTTTTCTGAACATCTATTGGCAATCTCAACTCGCCAACAAGCATTTGTAATAGCTTAGCCTGAGCTGTAGCACAATTTCTCCAGTCACAACTACACCCGTAGGTATATTTATCTTAACCCTTACACCGCTATCTTAATTTTGTGTCGTCTGTTGTGCTCATTTTCTATTTCCATTTTTATCATCAAAAACATGATTTGACAACACTTTAGAATAATTTACAACATTTCAGAATCATTTCCATTGGAAATGATTCTGAAGTGCCGTCAAACTATGTTTTTATTGAGAAATAAGGCAAGAAATAAAAGCAACAGCAGACGACTATTGTTTTGTGTAGCGGTCTAAGGGTTAATATGAAATAACATAGTAACAAACTAATAATAAACGCCATCCAAACTCTAACCACATACAATTACAGAAGCGTTCATAGCAGTCTGTACTGTACACTATATGTATGCAAATATCAAACAACAACAACAACAACAACAACAACACTACGTCCATAACCCGTTATCGCACCCCCGGCTGTTCATGCGCCCGTTGTTCATATTCGGGGAATTGTATCTGGGCGTACCAGCAGGCGAGTTAAAAATAGCCTTGGCGGTTGAACTTTCCGTCAGCGACGACTTGTCAGAATCCGCCTGATCGGCCGCGGCGTACCCGTGGTTTGGGTAGTGGAACCGCTTTGTTGTTTCGTCCCGCCATGCGCGACCAGCCCGCTGCTTTAACCGCCGTATACGTTTTACTTCTCCTGAAACATATAGCGAATAGTAGGTTAGTGCCGTGAATGGAAAAACATATCTGTGAAGGCTCAGGAAACGGGATGGGCGAGGCTCTGCCGAGCACATCCCGTTTCCGTGCCGCGCCAGATTGTTTTCCCATTCACAGCACTAACCTACTATTCTATTTATCCCGTCAACACCTCCAAATGGCTGTAAAATGCAAAAATATAACCCCAGCCACCGCATATATTTATACGCAGTGATTAGGTCGTATTGACAGGATATCACAGGATATTCACGGCACCGTGTTTCACGGCGCATACGATCTGTGTTGACGCGATAAATATGTTTTCGTGCACGTACAGTCGAACCTCCGCGAATTGCCTCATCTCTCTCTGCAACAACCACCCCCTCCAGTGGCGGATATGGAGGGGGGTGTCCGGGTTGCACCCCCCCCCCCAGTTCAGCCGCGAAGTTTACATAGATCATAGTTTACCACAGTTGGAGTCTGAATTTAAATGCCATAAAACACAGGAAAGTGCATTTCGAAGAGCTCGAAAATAGGACAACCCCCTAGATGCGAACGGTAACTCTTGCAATTACTCCCCAAATGCTGGAGCCGCCCCTGCCCTCTCTGTAACATAGAATAGTTTATATTTATACCCAACTCCCTATATAAGTTGATATTCCATAGTTCTGACTACTTCCCTGGGATTTCACGTGCCTGTGCAGTAGTTCCGCGTGCCTGGGTAATAGTCAAAACTATTTCACCCCAGAATCATGACGTCATGAAGATTTAGATTTGTCTGTCGATGTACCCCACGCCAAATTTGCGTTCATTGTGTCGCATACACTGTGACATGTTCAGTAATAAAACAGTTATTTCATGGTCATTCGGGGAACAGTCACGACATAATGCCCTTCGGTGCTGTGAACAACCCGCTGCAATATTGCCATTGGTCTTCGGCCTCTGGCAATTGTACCTAGGGACGTCCACAACACCTCGGGGCAATAGTTTTGACTACCCGGTTTGGAGATGTTCCACTGTAAAACAGAAAGGTGAGCACTTCATGACACATTCTAGTGTTTTTCAATCATGAAAAGTCATTGTAATCAGAGATACATGACAGCGAAACGTATCTAAGGTAAATATCTATATTTTCCCGAGTGTCCGGTTTAGAGGGGTTCCACTATATTCGAATCAGACAAATCTATATTCGACAAAATCGCTGAATTCATGTTTTACGCCCACAGTAATAAATAAAGATTGGATAATATGCAACTTCATTAATCAGTGGCCAATTTCACTAAACTTCGTACGACTAAAATGTTAGTAAGTGTAAACTTAGGATCGTCTGTAAATTTCAATTGATGGATTTACATTTATTCAGCATTGGCTGCATATGCAGCCTATGCGCAATAAATGTAAATCCAATAATTGTTTACAAGAAAACATCGTTAATGTGAAATTTACAGACTATCATAATTTTGCACTTACGAACATTTTAGTCGTACGAAGTTTAGTGAAACGGGCCCCAGATGAATACAGGTACACACCACTAATGATCAATTAGTAACAGCGCGTGATTACATGTATGTATACTTACGTGCCCACGATTTAGCCTTGACCATTTTCACGGTGATATACACAGCTGATATCAGGAAACCCGTCCCCATCACCATAGCAACGACGGCAGCTCCCATGTTCAATGGACTGAAAATAAATGTATAATCTGACCAATTAAATATATATTCTCGGAATTGGGGTAGATGTTTCAGGTATTTCGAGAAAACTTACATTTTATGCACGCGTTATTACATCATAATTGATGTGTGTTTCCGTGTCTCCGTGAATTTCTCAAACCTGCCACCGGAAGCACTTTTATGCCGACAGGCCACATATGCTTGTCAGTTGTGAAACTGTAATATAAGGAGCACCGAAGGGGACGTGGCGTATAATTATTTTGCTTATTAATTAGTTCCCACGAAATTATAATACTTTCCCTCAATTTAACAATTTTTTCCCACGAATTAACAATTCGTTCCCTCTTTTTAACAATTCGTTCCCACGAATTAACAATTCCCTTAAACGGGATTTCGGGGTTCCGTATATTATAGGATCACAACTGACAAGCATATGTGGCCTGTCGGCATAAAACGTTTCCACGAACAATTCGTTCCCTCTTTTTAACAATTCGTTCCCACTAATTAACAATTCGTTCACACGGGAACGAATTGTTTATTCGTGGGAATGAATTGTTATATCGTGGGAACGAATTGTTAATTAGAGGGAACGAATTGTTAAATTGAGGGAACGAATTGTCATTTCGTGGGAACGACGAATTGTTAATTCGAGGGAACGCATTGGTATATTGTGGGAACGAATTGTTAATTCGAGGGAACGAAATGTTACATTGAGGGAACGAATTGTCATTTAGTGAGAACGAATTGTTAATTCGAGGGAATGAATTGTTACATTGAGGGAACGAATTGTCATTTCGTGGGAACGAATTGTTAATTCGAAGGAACGAATTGTTAAATACATGTCCCCTGTGGGGCTCCGTAATAATACACTGATAAAAATAGGTTTCCATTTTCTGGAAATATATACATTCATTATAGGAATGAATGGCCTTTTTGTGGAATTTATCGCGGTATAAACTTGGAAAAGTCGCGGAATACTGGATGAAGCGATAAAAAATTACAATTTTCGAAAAAAAAATATGTAATTTTTTTAAGGCCTCGTCCAGTATTTCTGCGACTTTTCCAAGTTTATATCCCCGATAAATTCCACAAAAAAGGTTATAATTCCTTATAATTCCAGCATTTTAAATAAATTCATCGAGAAAATGTGTTTATTTTCCGTTTTCTTAAGAATTATTTTAACTGCGCCTCACTGTTACGGAAAGTAGTTCAGCGTGGGAGTTTACTGGGATATAAACTTTGGACAGAGACTTGCTACGGACCAATCAAATGTTAGGGAATTGTGTAAATATTTTTGTGCTGGAATTATTCACCATTACCACACGTATGTATTGGCATTATTATACATTTTATATCTGACGTAATTTCCACACTGATATCACCGCGCGTCGCTATCAGTAAAATAAACATTACGAAATGATTATATCTGTATAGCGGGCACTTGTAATTTTTAGAACTGGTGGAATAGTGACACAATTATACACTTATTTAATTCCTTTACAGAACATTCTGTGCCTACTGAGTGGGCATGATCCTTTAAATAAAGTAAACTAGTAATCATTAATTGAACAAAAACTATCGTTTGCAACGCTAGTTATTGTTCAGTACTACGTGTATAAACATACGTTTTACCCACCCCCGACCTCGCAGATAGACAAGAGGGAATATAACGTCAGTTAATGTACGTGCGTGCGTACGTTCGTTACACATTTCATTTTTCGATTGCGTTGAAGTTTGTTTCGTTGATTCAATAACTTCAACCCTTCACCGATTTTGATAACATTCGGCCGACGTACAAGAGTGGCTTATTTCAAGCTATTCAAACATGTAAACGTGCATTTCATAATGTTTCGGGGCGTTTGCATCTGCATATGAATTGTTGTGGGCGGTGCTTGTTTTATAAGCGGGAGATTGCACGCGGATGATTACGGGTGATCTCTTCACTGTGTATTTGTAAATTGACAATTACTGGTTTTCTCTCACAGATAAATGCATACGTTAACTTGAAATGTAATAAACGCATATAATTTAATACAAGTAGCATACAAGGTGCATGATCACGTGGTTACAACAACAACAACAATGGCTGAAAGAGCGCCTACTCGAAAGTAAGTATTATTTGATATTTTCCTTAATAGGCAACGGATTTTGATGAAATATGGCGCAGTAAACATATCTTCATTTGGTGGTCCCGGGAGTTCGGCACATACTTACGTCGTTTTTTTGCGTTTTATGTCGTTTTTGCGAAGAATCGATTTCCATGTCAGTAGACGCGGAAATCGATCCTTCGCAAAAACGACAGAAGTTTTGGCCAAAGTACCGAGACCACCAAATGCAGTTTAACAAGACGCGTTTGATGCGCCATAAAATCCGTTACATAATAAGGACAACATAAAAAAATAATACGTACATTCAAAATGCGGGCTTCTGGAAGTTTCAGTACTTGTTGTCACAACGTGATCATACACGTTGACATATTGTATGGACAAATGCAGTCTTTAACCAACATTGATCGACGTTGTCTACACAACAACCCGCGCTAATCTTGTGAATATGTAAGTTTCTTAATTTCAAAATAGTTCAATATTGTGCTTGAAGTCAAGCAGCTTGATTGATATGCGAGTTTGCATTGCCAATATATACTGAAACGATAAAGAAACGCAGGGTAACACAAAATGCAATAATTTGTTAACGGATTAGCCTTAAATAATAAAACTTAGAGCAACAGGAATTCAGTTACCGATATTGGGGGTGGGGTACCTTCCATTGTGCTTCAATTATTGCGGAATTGTCTGTCATCATGTAATGAAGTTTTGTAAATTGCTCATTAATACGGAAGCATGGAGGGGACATGTGTGTTTTTTTATTTATCTCGTGGCCACGACTTATTATGTCGTGGCCACGAGATAAATAAAAAAAAACACACCTAAAGATCTCGTGGCCACGACATAATTCAGGTGTGTTTTTTTTGTTTATCTCGTGGCCACGAGATAAATAAAAAAAACACACCTAAAGATCTCGTGGCCACGACATAATTGTCCAATCAGAAACTGCGTGGCATATTGGTAGTCTTTTCTGATTGGACAATTCTGTCGTGGCCACGAGATCTTTAGGTGTGTTTTTTTGTATTTATCTCGTGGCCACGACATAATAAGTCGTGGCCACGAGATACATAAAAAAACACACATGTCCCCTCCATGCGTCCGTACATTAATGATATAATACTATTATAAACAAGATATAATAACGTTACATTAGTTTAAATCACCGCAAACATTTACCCTGCGTTTCTTTATTCTTTCAGGCGGTTTTCTAGTACGTTCCCGGCCGTTCCCGAACATTACCGACATATAATTCAATCGGATATTGTATGGACAAATAATGTCCAACACTAATGTGGTAATATGGGCCCCGTTGGACAGAATTATCGAGTTACCTAAATATAGTTGCGAACAGTAACTCTTGCAATCTACTCCAGTACCGTCCGTGGCTCCGGGGAGCCAATACAGAACTTATTACACACAATAAAAAAATACTTACACATCCCAGAACGTGCAGCAATATTGAGCGTTAACTACGCCACAGCAGTAGGAATGCGTTTCCGGGACGAAGGGAAGTGGGCACGTAAACACGCCTAGATACGTCCCGTTCTCGTTCGCCTCGTAGTTTCTACACACCGAGATGTCTGAAATTATACAATAGTGTTTCATTACCTCGCGGAAATAGCAATGTTATTTGAGTAGTAGAGACAGTTGCATCTCAACACGCTGGAGCGAGCGGAATTGTGCCCTCAAACACTATGGGACGAATAAAAGTGGGCACGTAAACACGCATAGATACGTCCCGTTCTCGTTTGCCTCGTAGTTTCTACACACCGAGATGTCTGAAAGTATACCACAGAGTTGCACCACATAGCAGAAATGTGGCTATGACTGCGAACATGGGGCTTATGGGAAATCGACCAGTATATATAGAATAGTAGGTTAGTGCCGTGAATGGGAAAAATATCTGGCAAGGCTTAGAAAACGGGATGGGCGAGGCTCTGCCGCGCCAGATATTTTTTCCCATACACAGCACTAATCTACTATTCTATTTATCCCGTCAACACCTACAACTGGCGTTTAAATGCAAAAAAATAACACCAGTCCCCACACATATACATACGCAGTGATTAGGTCGTATTGACAGGATATCAAAAATGTTTCACGGCACCGTGTTTCACGGCACACACGCACGGGATAAATGTCCATATTAGCCTGTGCATCCGCACATATTTTCCGAAAATGGCTTAACACTTATCATACCAAACAATGGCGAGGCTATCCGAATGTGGCACTGCGCAGGCGTTTACACAATGCACATATACTTACAATCGCTGGGCGAGTTTTTGTACGCAATGAACGCGTCCGTTTTCATCCAATCGAACATATAGCTGTAGTAATGGGTATAGTGATTCTTGACGCTCGAATACACCCGACTGTAGCGCGCCCAGCCCCGCCCACCCGTGTATGAATAGTACCTGCAATGTAAAAAATGTATTTAGTAAAAACATTATTGCATAAAATGGGCGCTCGCAGTGTATTAAACATCATATTACACTAGTGTAATAAATATGCAAATTAGCTCGTTTCAGAAAACAGGTTGGTGACCAGTTGTACAGCTTCAAGGTATGACGATGTGTGTATGCAATAACTTGAATCTAACATTTGTGATGATTTAATATGGTATTATTAAACGAGTTTACAAACATTTTTATCGTACGAAGTTTAGTGGAACGGGCCCCAGTACCGTAACCAGGGGCCCGTTTCACTAAACTTCCTACGACTAAAATGTTCGTAAGTGCAAATTTATGATCTTCTGGAAATTTAAATTGATGAATTTACATTTATTGAGCATAGGCTGCATATGCAGCCTATGCTCAATAAATGTAAATCCAATAATTTTTTACAAGAAAACATTGTTAATTTGAAATTTACAGACAATCATAATTTTGCACTTACGAACATTTTAGTCGTACGAAGTTTAATGAAACGGTCCCCAGGATCAGACAGACAAGGCTGTTGCCTCGCCTGTCATTGTGCCGATGCTTTATGCTAAGAATTAAACAAATCCCCGGGGTGGTGGCGGGAATAATGCTCCCTGACCTCCATATCGGGACTTGATGTTTCTATTCGGCTTATATTTAAGGGTGGGAATTGGCTCGAACACCTTCCATACCCGGGACTTAGTTTGCCTCGTCATGTTTTATGTCCCCTATGCGATAAGAAGGGGGGCATATTGCGTTGTTCTTGAGGTTCTGTACGTCTGTCCGTTCGTCTGTAAGATTTGCGTAAAAAGTGTATGTATGTCTGTCCAGGGGGCAGTAGGGGATATCCGTGAGCGGGATCTCACTTTTTGTTTTCAATCTCATGTCAAGTTTGTATTGGTGTTTAACGACATATGCACATCTAAGGTCATGTAAGACCAGGCCAACGGGTTCGATCCCATAATTAACCTGCGTTAGCTCACCTGCTCTAGTTAGTATTGTCGTAAGATGTACATGTAAGCATACGCATGTATCAATTGTGTTATGTATGTACATTTGGGTCGTAATTTGCGCAATGAAAGGTATGGCAAATCTGAAAATGCCTGTATGATATACGGAGACCCGCAGGCGACGTGGAATTCTTTTTTTTATTAATTCGTTCCCCCGAAATAACAATTCGTTCCCTCAATTTAACAATTCGTTCCCACGAATTAACAATTCGTTCATTCAATTTAACAATTCGTTCCCACAAATTAACAATTCGTTCTCACGAATTTACAATTCGTTCCCTCAATTTAGCAACAAAAGTCCCACGAAATAACAATTAGTTCCCACGGGAACGAATTGTTATATCGTGGGAACGAATTGTTAAATTGAGGGAACGAATTATCATTTCGTGGGAAGTAATTGTTAATTCGAGGGAACGAATTGTTAATTCGAGGGAGCGAATTGTTAAATTCAGGGAACGAATTGTTATTTCGTGGGAACGAATAAATAAAAGAAAAAATCCATGTCCCCTGCGGGTCTCCGTAATGATAAGGGTCAACCCATTACAGACGGGATACAATTATACTAATGAAACTTTTGAGAAAACTAATTCCTATTTTCTGTATTTCACCTCGAAAGTATATGTTGTTACCACTCATTCGAACCGTCTCGACGAGACGGTTCAAATGAGTGGTAACAGCATATACCTGTACAGAGAAATAAACAAAATAGTGAGATTTTTTCAACCAAAAATATCGTATCCTCCTAAGACGGAAATCGGTTAACTGACAGGTCGTACTCTCATCGTTGCTAAGGAAATGGAAGAGGGGAGACTACCTAGAACTGTAGTAGGTCCCAAAACGAGTGGCCCGGTACTTGTACGGGTTAGTTCCCTTGGCGTTTACCAGATCTGAAATGTATGAAATTAATAAACACGTGTCTATAATTTAAGTTGTCAGTGGAAGAAGGGGGCTAACAAGAGGGAGTTAGTCCCGTATTTCGACAGATCGGAAATGTATGAAATGAATAAGCAATAGGGAATCGTCGCTAGTTATTTCCCTTTGCAAATATGTTTATAGAGATCCGGTTCTTTGGTTTATTTTAGCGTTTATTTCTTACCGAATAACTTACAAAAATAAAGACTGCAAACAGGGTAGACCCAGATCAGACTGCACATATGTGCAGTCGGATCTGGGTCTACACTGATTGCAATACAATTAATAAGTGTGAAAATATGAATCTGGCAAATAATGCAGTTCCGGATCAGATTGCGTAAATATGTAGGATGATCCGGATCAACACGAGTCGAAAACAATGTAATGGCTTCTTTACACAACAAATCCTGCGATATTCTGTTTTATTACAAGCAATTAGGCCATAAAATATACAAGTTGGACCGGATTTCAATAAATAAATTCAAAGGGAAATAACTCACTACGATCCCTCATTGTCTATGAATTAAGCGGTCAGTGGAAGAAGGGATTAGTTAACCCCTTCTTTCACTAGCTACTTCAATGGAAGAAGGGAGCTACCTGTCCTTATTCTACTGGCACCTTCGTTCATAATATTCCCTTGGCCTATTTCACCAAACTTGCAATGTATACTTATCTTGCGAAGTACACGTTGTGGAAGAAATTTTCAATTTAATGATAGACTTATGGGAGTTATCCCCCGTATTCCACTGACACCGGTTATGATCCAAGCTCGCGTAATACCACCCTGATCGCCACCGTTTTTGCTGATATTGATTTCGAAAGTAAATGTGGTAATTTGCGTTAATCGCGTCGAATGTAGACAAACATTCACAGCTCAGGCGGACTTAAAAAGGTACATGCCCACTCAGTAGGCACAAACTGTTCTTTATATCAGAGACATCACCTGAGACAATGTCTTGCAATATAAACATTAATTCATCATTACCCCACGTATTGATTGACAATACATTTTATATCAGACATAAATGTCCACACTGATATCATATCAGGGTCGATAACCGTGTTTCCTTAAAATGTTAACGGACATTGCTAGTTATTGTCTGTATTTATATTTTGTTGTGCAATGATCATACTTTATAATCTGTCGAAAATATTATTTTGACGCATTCAATTAGCATAAATAAAAAAAAAATCATGCCTCATTTGCTTATGAAAATAGTCTGATACCACCGTGCGACACTATCAGCAAAATAAATATTAATAAATGATTATATCTGTATAGCGGGCACTCGTAATTTTTAGAACTGGTGGAATAGTGACACAATTATACTTATTTAACTCATATAAAGAACTGTTTGTGCCTAATGAGTGGGCCATATGGGCGCTATTTTTTTGTCATTGTTGCGTTTTCGGAAAACATGGCTGGAAATCAATATCGGCGAAACACGAAAAAAAACAAGAAAGCGAGATAAAATACCATTTATTGTTTGCCCAAGTTTCTCCACCAATGAAAGCACAGCATTTCCTCTTAATTAATCGCATATTGCGAAGCTTTCGCCAATATCTATTAAATTAATCATTAAATGTTTCAATGCGTAGAAAGTTGTATTTAGAACCAGAGGTTCCGCCTTGTTGACGTAATTCCCGTGACGCGAACCAATAACATTTCGAAAGCATGTTTATGTGCACGCAAAGGGACTGGGCAATCAATAAGATAGTTATAGTTCATATATTATTTTAATAAATTAATTTCAAGCGCGCTAAGCGCACTTGAAATTAATTTATTAAATATTCAGTATACATACTGAATGTTTAATAAATTAATTTCGAGCGTGCGCAAGAAGAAATTAGATTATTAAAACTTTAATATATGTGAACTATAAATATCGTACATATGTATATATGAACTACATACTAGTAGTAATCCGCAGGTACATGTATATAGCTACTTAAACAACTAAATAGCCAGCATTATATGATACACGCCATGTGATTGTGTACCTTCGGACATCTGCGTAATTTCATGAAGTAGGTTTACAAAATTTACAATATTTTCCGTAAATTGCGTCACACGTTGACAAAATGTTCAGAGTACATGCGGAATTATACTTCAATTAAACCACTTTACACAGGGCCATAATGAAAACACGTTTTTTTGTGGGTTTCTATTGTAGTATTTTTTTCAAAAAATATCCTGATAAGTCCCTTTAATATAAATGGTTTTACTAAGATCGCATCGTAACAAGATGTGCAAAATCTCAAGAAAACTATTTACAAAATTTAAAACATTTTCTGTAAATTATGTCGAAAGTTGACGAAATTTTCATAGCAAATGCGGCATTCAACTTTCGACGCCATTTACAGAACATATCACCGTTTTTGTAAAAAATAAAAATCATGAAGAATCGCACATGTACAAAATCGCATGGCGTGTCTCGTCTGAATTTTCAAAATTATGTGTCAAAGATCTAATCGAACACATCTTCTGAGAAAGAAAGTGACGTCAACTATTCGTGTACAAAATATGTCCAATACTCGACACCATCTCAGAAGATTATTATTATGCGACTAGATATAATATTTCATACCAAGGTGTATGATCACGTGGTACTAACAACAACAACAAGTACCGATTCAAAGTACGTATTCTTTTATAATGTCCTTATTACGTAACGGACTTTGATGAAATATAGCACATCAAACGTGTATTGTTAAGCTGCATTTGGTGGTCTCTGTATGTTCGCCCAAACTTCTGTCGTTTTTGCGAAGAATCGATTTCCGTGTCTCCGATTATTCGCAAAAACGACATAAGTCTGTGCCAAACTCTCTAGACCACCAAATGCAGCTCATGAAGACGCGTTTGCTGCGCCATATTTCATCAAAATCCGTTGCATATTAAGGAAAATATCAAATAATACTTACTTTGGAGTGGGCGACGTTGTTGTTGTTGTAACCACGTGATCATGCGCCTTGCATACATTATTTAAAAATAATAAACTCTTACCGTAATGAAAATATAATATTGTAAATAATATTAATATTCCGTACTCCATATTTGCTTGTATTATTCTCCCTTTCTCTGTATTTTGTACTTTCGTAGTAAGAATAACTATTTACCCGATGTTAATCTCAGTTTGCGGCCTAATAGTCATGCGTACATGTATATACATGCACATTGCTTTAAATATGGTTATTGTTTGACACTGACCTAATTGCTGGGATATGCATATACAAACTTACACCTTAGTAAAACTTATATTGAATGTTTATATACATGTAACAACAAATTAATCGGGGCTCATTGAATAAGAAAACAAAATCAGATTAAGACGGTTTGTAACGTGTACAAATGTGGCCAAGTAACTGAATAAATGGGGCTCGTGGGAATTGTGACCAGTGTAGCTCCTGATCAAATAACACACACGTGTAAACGATATATATTATATTGCTTGTTAGAAGATGACGGGTGTTTCATTGATGGAATGGCGAAACGTGTAGATCCTGATTAAATCTACATTGATCGCAAAACCTCATTGCTTCATTCACGGCCACACATTAGACACCCCATGTCATTTTGTACCTTCGGACATCTGCGCAATTTCATTAAACACGTTTACAAAATTTACAATATTTTTTATAAATAAAGTCAAATGTTGACAAAAGTTTCAGAGTACATGCAGAATATAATTCCGCATATACTCTGAAAATTATGTCAACTGTTGACGCCATTTACGAAAAATATTGTAAATTTTGTAAACGCATTTCATGAAATTACGCAGATGGTACAAACTCACATGACGGGTCTCAAATGTGTTTTTCTGACAAAGCCAGACTTATGGTAATTTTATTCAGCGTAGTTACCGATCATCTTGGATTTGTTTGAAGTTGTATACGACCAGTTAACCCTATGCAACGCGGTACTAGAAACACGAATATTCGTGTTTCTAGTACCGCGTTGCTTAGGGTTATCGTCAGTGAGCCTTTACTAGTTACACTGTACTGGTGTACCTGCTGGTCTGTGCTTTAACTGGTTGGAAAATACCATTAAGTTAAAGCGGGGGTCCCATCTAGTAGGTACAATAGTTTAATAAGTGTATAAATGTGTAACTATTCCACCAGTTTTAAACATTTCGAGTGGCCGCTACACATTCATAATAATAATTTGGGTACTATTTAATTTACTGATAGATACTCGCGGTGGTATTAGGCTATTTTCATATGCAAATGAGGCATGATTTTTTTTATTTATTTATACTACTTAAATTTATTCACCTGAAAAATTTGATATTTTCGTCAGATGATATAAAGTATGATCATTGCACATCAACAAATAAATACTGAGAATAAATAGTAATGTCCGTTAACAGTTTAAAGAACCGCGGTTATCGCCTCTGATATCAGCGTGGAAATTTACGTCCGATATAAAATGTATGATAATGCCAATCAATACGTGGGGTAATGGTGTATTGCGGGCACTCGTAATTTTTAGAACTGGTGGAATAGTGACACAATTATACACTTATTTAATTCCTATAAATAACATACTGAGTGGGCATGTACCTTTAATATATGAACACACATCTACTACTTTGTGATTGCTAGCGTGAATTGTTAGTGACCATTGACGGTAAGTTTGGGATTTGTGAGGCAATGTATATTGTAGACTCAAAGTGGATATAATACACGTGTGTTGCATAAACTTGGTGTTTACAATGTAATAACACATTTATTTGCATAAAATGGGCGCTCGCAGTGTACTAACATAGTGTAACAAAAACCATAAGAAAGTAGTGTAACAAATATGCAAATTAGCTCCTTACAAAAACAGGCTTAATGACCAGGTGGCCGTTTCACTAAACTTCGTACGACTAAAATGTTCGTAAGTGCAACTTTATGAATGATAGTTTGCAAATTCCACATTTACCATGTTTTCTTGTAAACGATTATTGGATTTACATTTATTGAGCATGCTCAATAAATGTAAATCCATCAATTTAAATTTCCAGACAATCCTAAATTTGCACAGATATACAGATATAATCATCTAGTAATATGTATCTTACTGATAGTGACGCGCGGTGGTATCAGGCTATTTTCATATGCAAATGAGGCATGATATTTTTTAATTATTGATACTAATTAAATGCGTCACCTGAAAAAATAATATTTTGGACAGACCCACTGAGTTTCACCATTACCGCATGTATTGAGTGGGCATGCACCTTTAAGAATGAGCCTACTTTTTATTTCGTGAAATTTGGTCCAATATTGATTTTATTGCGGAAAAACAATTTCCACATGTTATATCCCCAACTTCACAGAGTGGGGGATTTTTTTTCTAATTTCAGAAACAGTGAACCGATTTTCAAAATGTAACATTTGTGTTCTTAGTTATACCCCTCCGCAACGAAGTTGTGGGGGGGGGGTATACTGGAGTCAGCTTGTCCGTCCGTCCGTCCGTCCGTCCGTCCGTCCGTCCGTCCGTAAACTTAACATTAGAGAAATATTGTTCTAACTTCTATTTCCTTCATCTAAAATGCTTAATATTTCACACATGCATTCCTGTAAGGCTCTACTACCATGATGTGCCAAATCCATGACCGTCCAACCCCCGCTGAACCCAAGGTCAAGGTCAAATACTTAGTCTCTTTACAAAACTTAACATCAGAAAAATATTGTTCTAACTTATATTTCCTTCATCTAAAATTCTTAATATTTCACACATGCCTTCCTGTAAGGCTCTAATACCATGCTGTGCCAAATCCATGACCTTCCAACCCCCGCTGATCCCAAGGTCAAGGTCACATACTTAGTCTCTTTACAAAACTTAACATCAGAGAAATATGTTATAACTTCTATTTCTTTCATTGAAAATTCTTAATATTTCATATGCTGTGACAAATCCCCGCTGATCTCGAGGTCAACGTCACATACATACCGTATAACCTCGAATTAACGCACCCCTCTTAATAAACGCAATAAATAAAATAATAAAATTACCAGTGACCGCCAATTTCAAACACAAATAATCCTTAAATCCTTATTTGTGTTTGAAATTCGCGGTCATTGGTATTTTTTTCAATTTATTTTTTTTACTGGCTAATAAACGCCCCCCCCCCCCCCCCCCCCCCCCCCCTTGTAATATGTAACGCCTCCGGGGGCGTTAATGCGAGGTTATCCGGTAGTCTCTTTACAAAACTTAACATCAGAGAAATCGGTTATAACTTCTATTTCCTTGCTCGGATCTGCTTCACATTTCACACACTCATTGCTCCAATGGACCTCTACCACCCTGTGACAAATTCACGTTCATGCCGCTCGCGCTAATCCCAGTGTCAAGGTCACAAGCCCACACACTTGAACATTTTTACATATTTTAGGGGTACCTGGGCCCACGCGGGGGGTATTCCGTAAGCCACGCTTACTGACCAATCTAGTTGCAGCGGCACTGCAGGTGCGCGTTATGAATATAGATAGCGGAAGTAGTCGTATTTTCACCGGAAGTTGTTTATTTCATCGATGAGAACATATGACTTTTATTTACATCGTATAACTATGTATTTCATGGGTAGGTATATAATAAAAGGTGATATTTTTGTTAACAAAAATATGTTTTCTCCACAAAAAGACCAAGGTTTGTTGAACCTTATATGTCACAGAAACGAATATATCACACGTGTGATATATTCGTGCGAATGCGTCACACATGGTGAAGAATACGTACGAATACATCACACAAATGTGTGACGTTTACGTTTGGCATCACTACCCCTTGCAACAAAAACGATGTTACAAAAACTGGAACAAAAATTAATAAAATATTGTCCAGACGAATATGTCACATGAACATTCGAATGGGGGATAACAGTGCGATAAAATAAAACAGAATAGAAGAGGCATATTCGCCGGGTTATTTGAAAGTCGTGCCACGCATACGGACAATGTAAATGTAAATGCTTTGATTTAACGACGGCACTGGCTCGATGACCTTACATGCCGTTACCAACTAGTTAAGTCCCCGTCCGATATGACTAGGCTATCACGAATGTGTCTTGTCTTGCACAAGGACACGCCGAATCGACCAGTGGCGGGATCTCCCGATCCGGAGTTCGATGCTTTACCCACTGAGCTATTCCAGCTGATTTCAGACAGCACTAGGGGCGTATCATGTTATGGCGCTTATCGTCTGTCCGTCTGTTAGCGATTTGGTTTGCGCTCAAAATAATCTTGCTATATTATCCTCAAACTTGGTTTGCAGGTCAGTAACGACCAGTGTATGACCAATTTGACTTGACGACAGTATGTCAAAGGTCAACATCGCGGTGACTTTAGACAATAAAACAGTTGCCGCTCTATAACTCGAGAACGCCATGACCTAGGATGCCCAGTATTGGTTTTCAAGTTAATCATGACCAGCAGATGACCTATATTAATTTGAGGTCATTAGGTCAAAGGTCAAGGTCGCGGGGTGACCTTGGACAATAAAACGAGTTGCTCAATAACTCAAAGAATAATTGGTGCTAGGATGCTCAAACGTTTGATTTTGAGGTCACTATGCACATTGTAGCACCACTGCGTGTCTTTTTTAGAAGGGGCGGGGGTGGGGCTTATATGTTTGACAAACAACTCTTGTTAAACGAATATGTAAAATGTCAATGTGTCATTCAAAGCTACCATCGGGCGTATATTGCTCTGCTTAGTTTAGTAGTTGCCTCCTGCACTTGTATTCATTATAACCCTTTCAACACCAAGTAACTGAGATGGAATCTTCCATGTTATAATTTCAGACTATTCCATTAACCATGAGATGTTCATTATAAATATAAAACATTTTACATTTGTTGTCAGATATTGGCGGTAAAAATAGAAATTTTTGTCACAAACAGTGCAGATCCTGATGAGACGGCTTGCTACGAGCCGGCTCATCTGGATCTACACTGTTTGCAAACTCCAGTATATTGGTATGTGGTATTTAATGGGCTTAAGGGATTTTATTACATTTGACATAAAAATGTGTTAAACGTTTTTATGCCTCTTTGCGATAGCAAGGGTGGCATATTGCTTTGCTCCTGAGGTTCCGTCCGTCCGTCCGTCCGTCCGTCCGTGTACATTTGCGTCGAAAACTTTGTCCCAGTTTCTCCATCATGTCATATCTTCAATATTACTTAAAGGATTCCTTCAACACTTGGACACTTGCTTTACCTGGACATCTGTGACACACTCGCACCACCAGTAACACGCCCTTGACCTTTGTGACCTTTGAAATGCAGATGAAACACTTAGCCATTTTATTACGTCGAAAAGTTTGTCCCAGTTACTACATTATGTCATATCTTCAATATTACTTGAAAGATTGCTTTAATATTTGGACAGTTCATTCTCCTGAACATGTGTGACACGCCCACACCAACAATGACAGAACTATACTGTTCAAAATAATATCGTCTCGTAATAATTTTGTCGTTCACCATTAATTCGACGGCGGCCATTTTGTATCATGCAATGATCTCCATTTTAACAAATATGAAAAGTCTTCACCCACGGACCATAACTGTGAAGGTTGTCCAATATCAGCCCGGCGGTTCAGGAACACAAGGCGTTTGAAATATCTAATAAAAGAGTGACCTTTTGCCCTTTCGGAGGTTATCTTGGATTACGTAATGGTCAGATTACGACAATAAATGCTCCAAAGTGATCGTCTTGTCGATTTAATAATGATATGACCATATTCGGTCAAGTTTGAAATTTGCGATTGTGTGACATATTCGTTTATACCAAAAATTGAAAAATATTTGGGTGATATTTTCGGTTTGTGATGTATTCGGCCGAATTCGGCCAGTATTCACCGGCCGAATTTCACCGAAATGTGTGACGCATTCGCACGAATACTTCACACATGTGATATATTCGTTTCTGTGACATATAAGGTTCAAAATACGTGTTGTCTTGGTATTTCATTAGAATTGTCTCCAAGGCAATTCTAATGAAATGCCAAGACATGTTTTCTTCGACATATAAGGTTCAACCCAGGTACACATCTTCATTATGTTTAGTTTCAGATCGATTGACTGAACGGTTTTATAGGAGTATTGTACGCAAACTCTCTACCCTATATGGAATTGCATACAACAATGTAGAAAACATGTATGTTAATTTTTGATATTTGTGTTACAACAATGTTTTCGCCATAAAACACCAAGGTGCAGATCTTCATGAAGACGTGTGTATAGTTTCAGATCGATTGACTGGAATGTTTTAGAGCAGTTTTGCCCTTTTTCTGTCCACCGCCCGCTCCGCTGCAAAATATAATACGTACCGTTTCTGTGGGTGGAAGGTGGGTGCAAGCGATGGGTAATTTAACGATCGGGGTTCATCCTTACCGGAATTCCGATTGGAGACCTGGTTTGGCCCTCACATACGTCTTTGGCATTTTGTATGTGACAGTTGAATCTGGTTATACCCCTTATGTGAGTATTACGATTGTTCGTAATCCTATTTTAGGGGAAGGGGCCAAGTGACTTTGGTGTGGTATGGACCTGCCTCCAAGTCAGGTTATTCTAATTTCAGGGCTGAATATATTGTTTCTCGATGTAAATATTCAGTTCTGATTTTGGAATTCCCCCCCACCCCACCCCCAATGCAGCAGGTTAAAACGGGATCGAACCCGTTTGCCCGGCCTTACATGACCTTAGTTGTTGATAGGCCGTTAAACACCAATAAACAAACAAACAAACGTACCGTTTCTTTAAACGTCGTTTAACAAAATTTTTAACCAAGGTAACTAGCTCAGTATTGGCAACTATATGTGAAGGATACACGAATGGCATGTGATTCGTTCCAAAGAATTAACAATTCGTTCCCGTGGGAACGAATTGTTATTTCGTGGGAATGAATGTATCACATCGGGTTGCGGTGCACGTTACTGGTTCATTATAGTGTGCACGTATGGTGACTATAGACCTAATGCTATTTGAAAATACTATCTCTTACAAAAACGTTTAACCAAGTGAAATGACTTTGCAAATATTAAATATCATTGGCTCATGATATTGTGCAAACATGGTGGCTGTGTGCCTAATGTTATTTACGTAGCTATTAACCTTGGATAAAGATTTTGTAAGAGCTTGTTTTACAAAATCTTTATCCAAGGTTATTACATAGGTAAATATTGCAATTGAATGTCAAAGTCACACAAATGTCATGTGTTTCACAGCACCGGCTCTTGATAGGGTAAACATATGATGGTTGTAGACCTACTGTCTGTTTCACGACTTCTGCCCAAATTTTACGGCAACAAGATTTCTTTTGATACTATTAAATTAAAGGAAACATTAAGAATTAGCCTTCTTTTTATTTCGTTAAAATTGGTCAAATATTGGTTTTTCTTACGAAAAATTGATTTGTCTATGGGAATTTAACATGGGAGAAAAATGTAGAGGAGTTGTGGGAGGAGTCAAAAAACGATATTTTTTGGAAATTGACTCCGAAACCTAGCTAGATAGCTTGAAAATGATCTAACTTAGAAAACAAAAGCTAAATTTTAAAAATCTGTCCAGTATTTCTGAAATTCTAAAATATTTCCCCATGTTAAATCCCCATATACATCTTCACTCCGTGAAGATGTCTATGGGGATTTAACATGGGGAAATTTTGTTTTCGCAATAAAATCAATATTTGACCAAATTTCACGAAATAAAAAGAAGGCTCTGTAGCGCCCGCTAGTGTTCACCCTCAGCTAGTGTAACCGGTTACACTAGCTGGCGGTTACACTAGCTGGCGATGCTGACGCCCGCTATTGTTCACCCCCAGCTAGTGTAACCCCGCCAATAATATGTCACTTAATAATATCTAGATGATGAAAATGATGATGATCATCATGATAATGATGATGATCATGATGATGATGATTATGATCATGATGATTATTATTATTTTTATTATTACTATTATTATTATTAGTGCTACCGGTTACACTAGCTGCGGTTACACTAGGCTGGCGATGCTGGACCGACCCGCTACTGTTACACCCCAGCTAGTGAAACCCCTGCCAATAATATGTCACTAATAATATCTAGATGATGAAAATGATGATGATCATCAATGATAAATGATGATGTTCATGATGATGATGATTATGATCATGATGTTATTATTATTTTTATTATTACTATTATTTATTATTAGTGGTAACCGGTTACACTAGCTGGCGGTTACAATAGCTGGCGATGCTGACGCTATTGTTCACCACCCAGCTAGTGTAACCCCGCCAATAATATGTCCACATTAATAATATCTAGATGATGAAAATGATGATGATCATCATGATAATGATGATGATCATGATGATGATGATTATGATCATGATGATTATTATTATTTTTATTATTACTATTATTATTATTAGTGTAACCGGTTACACTAGCTGGCGGTTACACTAGCTGGCGATGCTGACGCCCGCTACTGTTCACCCCAGCTAGTGTAACCCCTGCCAATAATATGTCACTTAATAATATTTAGATGATGAAAATGATGATCATCATCATGATAATGATGATGATCATGATGATGATGATTATGATCATGATGATTATTATTATTTTTATTATTAGTATTATTATTATTAGTGTAACCGGTTCCACTAGCTGGCGGTTACACTAGCTGGCGATGCTGACGCCAGATACTGTTCACCCCAGCTAGTGTAACCCCTGCCAATAATATGTCACTTAATAATATTTAGATGATGGAAATGATGATCATCATCATGATAATGATGATGATCATGATGATGATGATTATGATCATGATGATTATTATTATTTTTATTATTACTATTATTATTATTAGTGTAACCGGTTACACTAGCTGGCGGTTACACTAGCTGGCGATGCTGACGCCCGCTACTGTTCACCCCCAGCTAGTGTAACCCCTGCCAATAATATGTCACTTAATAATATTTAGATGATGAAAATGATGATCATCATCATGATAATGATCATGATGATGATGATGATGATTATGATCATGATGATTATTATTATTTTTATTATTAGTATTATTATTATTAGTGTAACCGGTTACACTAGCTGGCGGTTACAATGAAAATGATGATGATCATCATGATAATGATGATCATCATGATAATGATGATGATCATGATGATGATGATTATGATCATGATCATTTTCATCATCTAGATATTATTAAGTGACATATTATTGGCAGGGGTTACACTAGCTGGGGGTGAACAGTAGCGGGCGTCAGCATCGCCAGCTAGTGTAACCGCCAGCTAGTGTAACCGGTAGCACTAATAATAATAATAGTAATAATAAAAATAATAATAATCATCATGATCATAATCATCATCATCATATCATCATCATTATCATGATGATCATCATCATTTTCATCATCTAGATATTATTAAGTGACATATTATTGGCGGGGTTACACTAGCTGGGGGTGAACAATAGCGGGCGTCAGCATCGCCAGCTAGTGTAACCGCCAGCTAGTGTAACCGGTTACACTAATAATAGTAATAATAAAAATAATAATAATCATCATGATCATAATCATCATCATCATGATCATCATCATTATCATGATGATGATCATCATTTTCATGATCATCATCATTATCATGATGATGATCATCATTTTCATCATCTAGATATTATTAAGTGACATATTATTGGCAGGGGTTACACTAGCTGGGGGTGAACAGTATCTGGCGTCAGCATCGCCAGCTAGTGTAACCGCCAGCTAGTGTAACCGGTTACACTAATAATAATAATAGTAATAATAAAAATAATAATAATCATCATGATCATAATCATCATCATCATGATCATCATCATTATCATGATGATCATCATCATTTTCATCATCTAGATATTATTAAGTGACATATTATTGGCGGGGTTACACTAGCTGGGGGTGAACAATAGCGGGCGTCAGCATCGCCAGCTAGTGTAACCGCCAGCTAGTGTAACCGGTTACACTAATAATAATAATAGTAATAATAAAAATAATAATAATCATCATGATCATAATCATCATCATCATGATCATCATCATTATCATGATGATCATCATCATTTTCATCATCTAGATATTATTAAGTGACATATTATTGGCAGGGGTTACACTAGCTGGGGGTGAACAGTAGCGGGCCTCAGCATCGCCAGCTAGTGTAACCGCCAGCTAGTGTAACCGGTTACACTAGCTGGGGTTGAACACTAGCGGGCGTTACAAGGCTCATTCTTAAATTTTCCTTTAATTTAATATTATTGAAAAAAATATGGTTTTTGAATTGTTTATATGGCCGTAAAATTTGGGCAGCTTTCGTGAAACAGACTATAATGCTATTGAAGATACAAGCTATTACAAAAACAAAGGGAAATAGCTATGTAAATAGTGCAATTATAGGTAAAGGTCACACAAAGGTCATGTGTTTCACCGTGGGTTGCGGTGCACATCACTGGCTCATGAAAGTGTTCAAGTATGGTATCTTGCCTAATACTACTGAATATACAAGCTCTTACACAAAATGTAACCTTGTGATTGTTCAGAATAGAACAGTATACATAGTTTGGAGTGGCGATTAATACAATACCCCCACCGCCACCCCACCCCCGCCACCCCACCCCCGCCCTATCAGACGGAGATGTATAGTAAAAACTGGCTGAACTATAAATATGTTATTGTTCTCATATTGGACTTTAAAGGAACTAAATGCTGCTGTCGCTACCGCTCCCTCGCATTTAATTCCTTAAAAGTCCAATATGTAAACAATAAATTATACATACGTAGCTCGTGATCAGCCTACATGGCTATGTTAGGGGACCAAGTGATACACAGGTCACACATCGCATAAACCCCATTTATCCAGTCACAGCCACAGGAAAGTACATTTAGAACGAGGATACCCTACGAAATCGGTGTGCATTTCAATTATTATTCATGCTGAAATCGGTGTGCTTTTCAATGATTATGCATGCTGACTCAACACTGTGTTGGCATGTTCTATATTGTAAACCTATACACCTGTATGTATGTATGGAAGTACACCCGCCACAGACACATAAACGTACATTTACAACGAGGATATCATATGATATTGGTGTACTTTTCAATGATTATGCATGCTGACTCAACACTGCGTTGGCATGTTCTATATTGTAAACCTATACACCTGTATGTATGTATGGAAGCGTCCAGTAGCCTATTTCATCAACATTGCAAAGTATACTTTACTAGCAAAGTATACTTTGAGGGAGAAATTTTCAATTTTTTTAAAAATTTATTAATTTTTATTATACTGAATTTATTACATTATCACAGCCATTAAATGGCTGTGATAATGTAATAAATTCAGTATAATAATTCTGCATACTTTTAATCATGAAATATATGCATTTGTTAGTTCTATATGAAATAATGCATTTCTGGAAAAATAAATGATTACTCCCTCAAAGTATACTTTGCTAGTAAAGTATACTTTGCAATGTTGGTGAAATAGGCTACTGGTGTCAATGCTAAAACACTTACCATCTCCTAATTAGGACTTGGAGGAGTTAGCATCTCCGACTAATTAGGACTTAGTGTCTCCAAATTAGGAGTTAGTATCTCCTAATTAGGACTTACTATCTCCTAACTAGACTTACTAGCTGTGTCAATGCTAAAAATGTTTTATCTCCTAATTAGGAGATACTAACTCATAATTAGGAGATTATAAGTCCTAATTAGGAGATAAATTTATTTTAGCATTGGCACCAGGACGCTTCCATATTTATGTGAACGTCAAGGGTAATTATGTTTTATGGGAGGATTAATGATCACTGAGAGAAGCAGCCATATATTGAATGCGTGTCAAGGGCAGCTGCTTAAAGGAACTGTGTCTCGGATGAGGTTGGAAAGTGGGGTATTGAGTGAGGAAAAAAACACATAACAGAATTCTTTTTTTCGGCTTATATTTAAGGGTGGGAATTGGCTCGAACACCTTCCATACTGAAGATTTGTATTGGTTTCCTAAATATAGTTTCCCCATGTGAGTGACCTGAGGAAAAAAAAGAAAAATAAAACACTTTATTATATACCTACCCATGAAATACATAGCTATACGATGTAAATAAAAGTCATTTGTTCTCATCGATGAAATAAACAACTTCCGGTGAAAATACGACTACTTCCGCTATCTATATTCATAACGCGCACCTGCAGTGCCCGACTGCAAATACACATTCATTACCGTATACAGTCTGAAAAAACTGTTAATTTCCATGGACGGTATATAATAAATAGAATATTCATATTTTTGCAACGAATATGACATATATGTTCATCTCATGGTCTGAAATGTCCATATTTCACGAGTAAAATATGGACATTTCACACCACTCGATGAACATATATGTCATATTAGTTGCAAAAATATGAATATCCTCTATATATTATTATTATCAATAAAATAACTAGCGTTTGCTAGTTTTGCTAAATATAGAATTCATATTTCCCACTGATGTGCTCACACGTAGTAGACACGTGGCGCGCATTGCTTTGACTAGACACTACGTCACCAGTTACGTCACTATAACATTCAGTTCTCGCATTTTTAAATTCGGTTATTTTATGACCATGCGCGTACATGCAATAGTTACTTAGTTAGATCATAAAATTGCAAGCGTATTTGATTTAAACGAGGTCGTAAGGCCGAGTTTAAATCAAATGCACGTGCAATTTTATGATCTAACTGATTTGTATCATTTGCCAAATATGGAACCTTGGCACATGCGCAATTCTATGTGGGCACGGCTCATTAATGACAGGAGCCGTTTTTGATCGCTCGACCTGTCACGGAATTGACACGGTCCAATCAGAATTATAGTGCCAGGTGGGGGGGGGGAAGTCCCTTCACCTGCCATGTTTACGTCGTGAAGGCCGTTGCTATCGTCATATACGCGTTGTCTGGCACATTTCCTGTTGACATCATTCGGAACAGCCGTGCAATAATTGCCGTGCGTGTAAGTGCCCATACGTTTCAGATACACGCACGGCAATTATTGCACGGCATCTCATAGAATTAGGCTACACACCTTTAGTTACACCACATTCTAAGCTCCATCCATTTAGATACACAGAACAACAACTTCACAGGGATGCACTCGACCGGCAGTCAAATGTTGAGACCTAAGTATATACATGAGGTTTGACTTCCGGTCGGCATGGAAGACGCCAGGTATGTTACATTTCAAGTTATTATTCTTACTATGTCAACTTAATTCTCTATTTCGTGCCTCTATCTACTCTTTAATATGTTAATGAAGCCTCGACAATTCGCATGATGTTGATATATTGGCTAATGTTTGCAAAAACGACATGTTTTTGTGTCACTTTGACCAGAACTTGAAAACGAAGCGAGGTTGGCTTCTTACGATGTCATTTTCTCCCGATATATTGATACATGTACGCGGATTTTGGTCTGTAATGCAAGGGTCTAACACTTACTTCGATGTGATTAAGTCACAGTTCCCTAAAAGCTCTAGAAAGTTGTTTTATATACGTTTTTGGAAAGGCATATAAATCACTCCGACCCGGTTGAGTCATTTTCTATATTTGTTTCAAATTCACTGGCCCCGGTTGAGACCTCGTCAAGAATGTTCGGGTGAGAAGATTAAACTAGTCGGAAAAGTGTCCGGTTGAGACAAAATAAAATTTGAGTTTTATTACTAAATGAATGGCTTATATTTCCCTTACTTCAATGGTTTTATTTGTTTTATCAGGTATTGTATTGTATTTTAAATTAATGAAAAGTTGGACAGACCATGGGAAATTATTTTCAAAATGGACAGGTCAGATGTACCCAAACTTTAATGGATGCTCAATGTAATAGTAAGTGACTAATCATAAAGATAAAATATTCCTGTAATTACAGAGATCACACGTTCGACCTATCAGAACGAACGAGAGGTAAACAAAAAGGAAACGAGGAACGGTGTCAAAACCAAATGAACCGGCTCGACGACCACTACCCGTCAGAGAGTTCCATAGGGCATACGAGGGTAAAATTCTGCCACATGTTAGACGCGGTCTGGCGTTGGATCAACTATAGATGATAGTCTATACTGAGCATTTGCCTGTATCTGTATATACATGTATGTATATGCTTGTTTGTTTATCATGTGATACTCTTCAAATATGAAGGACATAGAGCTATATAACTGCTAAACCACCTGTTGATGAGAATATGCCATACAAATTTCCGGTCTGGTCAATGTTCGTAATATATATACAACATTTATTTAGTGCACAACTTTGATATGCAAAAAAAACAGGACTTTTGTATTAATATTACCACTTAGATATCCCTAAAGTACTGCCGGGAAAATTTAGTTCAATGTTACAAACTATGTATGGTAATGAGATTGAAATAACATGTCGTTGCAGACTTGTGCACTGAATAAATAGTTATACTGGGCCGGTTAAAGTTTTTAGTTTGATCAGTATAAATGTACATGCATTATGGATTCAATTTGTTCAAATTCAGGTGCTAGTACTTTGAGTCTTTGAATTTGTAAACGGTCTAATTTGTATTCATGTTTATAATGCTCCAGGATACGAGATAAAAATCAACGTTACTATGGCTGTAAAACATTTATTAGTCAGAATGATTGGCTTTTATTGTCACAATGATTCAAGTACAGATAACTAAATTATATTGTAATGCCACACATATGTGTATCATGATATCACTAAACCGCAAAAGACTTGTTTCGATATAGTTCTTGGAGATGTGATCGCTACAGTATATGTGTCCAACATCTCGTAAATACAAGACACTGTTTACCATTTGCGGTTTAGTGACACCAAAAACTTTATCACAGCAGCTTGAAATGTAAGAAATTTCACAGTCATCTTATAAAATGAAAATAAACACAATCACAGAACATGTATCACATTATTCGCATGACATCAGTACAAAAATAAAGACAATTTTGTGCGATCATATATGTTGTAATTATCGTTCAGAATCGTCATATAACTGGAAACAAAACTAAAACGAAATCGACATTCTTGTCAATCATCACTTTCTTAGCCCATGTATGGACTCCTATGTACAATCCACATTTATAATAATGCATGTATCTTAAAGTATAACTGCAATATTAGTATGCTATTCTGGTTAAATATTGGACATAATTAGTACTCGCTGAATTACTGTAGAAAACGGCATTTGCCATGACAATACAGTTTCGGCCTTTGGTTTCAAATGTTACATTCTGTTTTATCTATCAGTCAGTCAATTTTAAAACTATTGCATTACTACTTTAATGTGTTTATCTTTGGAAAAACATCAACACTGCTCTAATTAAATGAGGTTGTACATAGTGTTACATATATAGCAATACAAGCATAACAAAAAATGACACGATATTGGTATTGAAAACTTATTTTGTAAGAGTTACATCTATATTTTGAATGCTTACACGTTTAGTTTTTACTAGCACTATGTCGACACTTGTAATATCACATTACATGTATGTGAATTATGAAACGATAATAACAGCACATGACCAACACACAATGATCATATGATAAGTATTTGGACTATCAGTCTATGTAGTGTTTACTACCATATGCATGGTTTCACAACTCCCATATACGGGTGTCTTGGATTGGATAAGAAATATGCCATAGGTGAATTATCTGATGTTATGGTACACAAAATGGAAATTCAAAAACCTTTCGTGTGAATCCTTTCGTGTGAATATGGATTGGCAATCTCCACAGACATATTTAGAGATACTGACTTTCTGCTCAGGGACACTTGTGTCGCGCCAAACGTGACGCTTGTACGCAAACGCACCTTACCACACGTGTGACACACGTCCTTCTTACCAATGTCATGCTTCTTCATGTGGTTTGCATAGTGGGCTTTTTCCACAAACCGTTTGTTACATGTTTGTTACATGTTTCACAGGCATACTTCTCTGTGGCCGTGTGCCTCATCCGGTGGCGCCGTAAGCCACTGTCGGTGCGAAACACCTTCACACAGTCATCTCACAGTAACTGTCTGGGTGCCTCCTCCATTGAGTGGAATGATGTTTCCAATGCCTCTATGTGTTCTCTGAAATAAAACAAATGGTTTATAGTGAGATATTCTGCATGTATCATCTAGGATTACTTTTTCAAACCAAATCAAACCAAAATGACAATATATACTGTACATAATCATTAAATAACTTGCCATATACGTTCTAGATCGAGCACTAGTACAATTACTGTGTACATTTCGTCAGAGAGCACGCTTTGCAACGTCACATGCTACGTCATTGACAAAGAAATGACGTAGAAATGACGTAGAGTTAACTTAGCTATAATTAAATTGCAGTTGAATGGCATTCTTATCTTGCGACTCAACCGTGCACTTTTTACTGTAAATGTGACCCAACTGGACACTTTTTGACGAGGTCTCAACCGGGGCCAGTGAATTTGAAACAAATATAGAAAATGACTCAACCGGGTCCGAGTGATTTTTATGCCTTTCCAAAAACGTATATAAAACAACTTTCTAGACCTTTTAGGGAACTGTGACTTGATCACATCGAAGTAAGTGGTAGACCCTTGCATTACAGACCAAAATCCGCGTACATGTATCAATATATCGGGAGAAAATGACATCGTAAGAAGCCAACCTCGCTTCGTTTTCAAGTTCTGGTCGAAGTGACACAAAAACATGTCGTTTTTGCAAACATTAGCCAATATATCAACATCATGCGAATTGTCGAGGCTTCATTAACATATTAAAGAGTAGATAGAGGCACGAAATAGAGAATTAAGTTGACATAGTAAGAATAATAACTTGAAATGTAACATACCTGGCGCCTTCCATGCCGACCGGAAGTCAAACCTCATGTATATACTTAGGTCTCAACATTTGACTGCCGGTCGAGTGCATCCCTGTCAACTTGGTATTGGAAATTATAGCAAGTGCGTGTATAATGCTGAAGGTTTTTGGGCTATGATACAATTTGTATTATTGTTACTATGGCGACTATATAGAAGAGTGCAATGCTGACCATATCTTGTAATGAAGCTTTTGAAGCATTGGTAACAAGAAGAATTTCATCACTACTCGCAGGTTTTTCGATAGATCAGAAATAATTGCGTCACAACTAGTGGGGTTTTCCAGATACTACCAAGTTAAACTGAGCCTGGAATTTCCTCGACTTAATATACACATGAAATAATTAACCGAGAAATGCATGTCTATGACCAAGAACAAGTTGCGACCGTATTCATATAATATCCAGTGATATATCGCAAGTGTTTTTGTGAAATGCTTATTTGGAGGTACCATCTGAGACACGGTTCCTTTAATAGTATTGCGGATGCATTTAATTAGCATAATTTAATGCGTATAGCTGCGCAATCTTCCAAGATAGGCATTAATTGCGTGCATCCATATAATGATATAATTTATGTAAATATCGTTTTTCAACGAAGTATACGAGGGCTGATCCTGAAGTTCGTGGACACCGTCAATAATTATTGAACACAACGTATACGTGTTGATATTTAGCTAGAGCAACCTCTTCAAGTTGTATGATCACGTGCTTAAAACAACAACAACAAGTACTGAAACTTCGAGAAGCCCTCCGATTCAAAGTACGCATTCTTCTATTTTGTCCTTATTATGCAACGGATTTTGAGGAAATATGGCGCATCAAACGCGTCTTGTTAAGCTGCATTTGGTGGTCTCGGTACTTTGGCCCAAACGTCTGTCGTTTTTGCGAAGAATCGATTTCCGTGTATACTGATACAGAAATAGATTCTTCACAAAAATGAGACAAGTCTGTGCCGAACTCCAGGGACCACTAAATGCAGCTCATGAAGACGCGTTTGCTGCGCTGCATAATAAGGACAATATCATATGATACTTACTTTGGAGTGGACGCGCTTTCAACACTTTCAGCCAGTTGGTGAATAATGGTATCCTGCAAAATTACTTAATATAATCAAAGGACTAAACATCCTGGAATTCTTTGCAGTATGTGTTTGTGGATGACAAATATAGAGGATATGCCATCGTACATTTTGAATAGCGGGAAATAATACACGAGTGTGCGTCGGCTTCCGCGTAAGCAACAAGTGAGCGTAGCGATACAAATGTAAATGAGGGCCAAACCAGGTAAATCATGATTCCTATAAGGAGGAACCCCTAACGTTAATTTACGCTATTGCGTTGGCCCGGCCAACCACCCACAGATGGGCTGTGTGCCGGACCCGCACGGGACCGGGATACATGATCAGGATAATCAACACAAAGAAAAACAGATTGTTGTACGTATGTCTGTCCAGAATCAGGTGCCCGTTTCACTAAACATTCTGGTGTGGCGAGGACCTGGATTCAGATCAGGATTATTCTGATTTCAGGGCTGAATATATAGTGTTTTCTTATTGTAAATATTCTGTTCTAATATTGAGATTACACAGACGTGCAGGCCGATCTGGTACTACGCTGGTCTAGCCTCTCGGAAGGTGGCAGTTTTCAGCAAGGGACCCATCTCCATGCAGGTGATCACGTGACCGTCTGGTAAGTTATATACTGATATTGTAAACAAATATTTCAAATATACCCGGGATTCGTTGTAGAAAACAGTCCATAAAATAGTTCGGATATATAAAATTTCCCTAACGAAATTACTACTTCGTAAGGTAAGACTTATTATGTGAATCGCCCGCTTAGTATAAGTTAGATCACGGTTCGTCCGAATGAACGAGCAGATAATCCGCCAGTTTTAGCGAGCGGATTATCGCTCGTACTTGCGGACAAACTTATTTATCACATCCTGATGAACAAACCTTTCACACGAGCTGTGTTAATACAGAAACAACACCCGGATATGTGTCAAAGATGTGATTTGTAAGAAGAGTTATCAGAAGAAACTGAAGACTTGCATATCGATGGTCTAGTAACATAAGGTCGTAACTGCTATGCTAAAGCATAGCACTTACGACCTTATGTTAATAGACCATCGATATGGGAGAGTTCGTTTGCGGTTGGGGATAATTTCTAAGTATGCCATGTCAAACTTAGGAGAACTGATTTTGTTACCAGGGGCCCGTTTCACTGAACGTCGTACGACTAAAATGTTTGAAATTGCAAAATTATGATAGTCTGTAAATTGCACATTAACAATAATTGGATTTACATTTATGAGCATAGGCTGCATATGCAGCTTATGTTCAATACATGTAAATCCATCAAATTAAATTACGAACATTTTAATGGTACTAAGTTTAGTGAAACAGCCCACAGGTGACCAAGATATTGGGTGTTGGAACATAAGGGTTGCATAAAAAAAAAAAATAACTAATGAAAAAACATTAAACGATGAAAAATAAATGATTATAAAAAGATGTTATATTCAACATAAAAAACAGCAAATTAATATGTATTTACTATTTTATTAAATAAATAACACACTCTGCGTTGTCAATGTCCCGGATGCATAAGCAGCCTATGTTCAATAAATGTAAATCCATCAATTGAAATTTTCAGACTATCCTAAATGTGCACTCACGAACATTTTAGTCGTAGTGAAACGGCCCCGAGACACAGTGCCTTTAAATTGTTTGTTTGTTTATTGGTGTTTAACGGCCTATCAACAGACCAGTGCCTTTAAAACTACAGTACTCCACATTCTGTACACGATTGTTATCATTTGCATTAATTAAGCTTTGATTATTTATTTGTTTAATAATGTTTAACGGCCTGCCAACAGATAATTTCATTTTAGACCAGGTTATCTGAATCGAATTCCATACTTCACCTGTGTGTATGTATGGAAGAGGGGTGTGGGGGTGGGGGTGGATGCTACGATCGGAACTAAATGTTTACAATATAAATATAAGTATTAAGTATTCAGCCTTGAAATTAGAACAACCATATTTGGTGTCAGGTCATCACCATACCAGAATGACCTAGCCACAATCCCTAAAAGCAATAAGAGTAGTACTAATAGTATTACTTTTATAATGGGTATACCAAGATTCATCTCCTAAGTAGCAAGAAAGTCAAAAACGCACCTGGGGGTCAAACCAGGGATATCGGGGATTATCGGGGTACGATGAACCCCTATGTTTATTTTTCCACTTGTAATGTTTAGAACTGGTGGAATAGTGACACAATTATACACTTATGTAATTCCTATAAAGAACATGTTGTGCCTACTGAGTGTTCTTTATATCAGAGACATCATCTGAGACATTTTTCTGGCAAAACAAACATGCATTCACAATTACCACACGTATTGATTGCCATTATTATACATTTTATATCAGACGTAAATTTCCACACTGATATCCGGGGCGATAGTCGTGTTTCCTTGAAATGTTAACGGAAATTACTGTTTATTTTCTGTATTTAATTTTTGATGTGCAATGATCATACTTTATAATCTGTCGAAAATATAATATCAGAGACATCATCGGAAACATTTTCTGGCAAAATAAACATTCATTCACCATTACACCACGTAGTGATTGGCATTATTATACATTTTTTATCAGACCTAAATTTCCACACCAATATCCAGGGCGATAACCGTGTTTCCTTAAAATGTTAACGGACATTACTATTTATTCTCTGTATTTATGTTTGATGTGCAATGATCATACTTAAAATCTGTCGAAAATAAAAAATTAGATTAGCATAAATAATTAAAAATTATCATGCCTCATTTGCATATGAAAATAGCCTGATACCACCGCGCGTCACTATCAGTAAAATAAATGTTACTAAATGATTACATCTGTTTTGTGGGCACTCGTAATGTTAAGAACTGGTGGACACAATTATACACTTATTTAATTCCTATAAAGAACATTTTGTGCCTACTGAGTGGGCATGTAAATTACACTTCGCATTCTCCCGACCTTCCATCGTTTGCTTAACAGGCGCATATGTGAATGTGGCAATACTTCACTACCTCAGACATAATTAACCTCCAGAATAATGGAACATTACATTTGTAAAGATTCGAAATTTCAAATGCGGAAAAAAAACACGATAAATTTGTTCAATTTCCACTCATTTAAAGAGACGTTCCGATTCCTACCATATTGTTATGTTGACTTAAAAAAGAATGCACATTAGCAAGGATGTATATATTGGTGTGCATTTGCAGAATAAAAGCATATTCTATAGTTACAAGCTCGGCGATGAAGAGATAACATGACGCTACAAGTGACGTCATCATTTGACAGACATCACAGTAGATTTCGCAAAACTGTTGATCACCTCTAGAGTCGTATATTTCTACATGAAACATCGTATTTATTGTGACAGAATGAAGTACCTGTGTGTCTTACTGGTCCTGTGTGTCCTGATGTCAGCTGTGACATCACAAGGACGTGGCGAGTGCGGACCCCTCCTAGTCATAGATGTGTACATGCCGTCAGACGTGACGTCAGACGGGCAGCAAAAGAGAGGAAGGGACTCTGGCCATCGGAGCGTAACGTCAGAGCTGCTCACCGCCGCGAAGAAACGATGCCATAACGATGGAAACACGAGAGAAAGTCACTGCTGTACTTACATTAATCCATGTTATTATATAGCATATATATAAACACATTCCCATTGACTCAATCACACGTTTGAGCCGGTTCATAAAAACTTAAAAAAAAGTAAAAAACACCAGTACTGTAGGAGCGCAATATACACTGGTTCTTACGGAAACTTACAATATGCATAATGACATTATAATTGAGAGCCGCGTCGTGCGAAAATGTACCTTATGGCGTAAGCGACGTTATCGAGTAACTGACGTCGCAAGCGTTGCTTCGATTTTCGCTTTTGACATAAAGGACGTCGTTGCTGACAGCTAGTAAGGCCAGCTAAAATAAATTGTTTGTTTCCGCTAACACCTGCAAAAAAATAGGGTAGGTAGGTAGGCGAAACTTTTTTTTTCTCGATTTTTTTTTCTTTCACGACACACTTTTTGTACTGGATATGTTAATCCTTACTACGCTGAATTAAATGTTGTCGTCTACTGGAAATGTTTTATTTTCAATATTTCTCGACACAAACTTGCTTTTAACAGCACATGAGAATCGTCTCGAGTGGAGACGATTCTGATGTGCTGTCAAAGCCAGTTTTTGTTAAGAATTACAGCAAAAATGAAAAATAGCAGACGGCAATTTCCGTCAACAGCGTAGGAAGGGTTAACCCACTATGGATTAGTGAAAATATACTGTTTTTATCAAAAAAATTACCGATATGACGAAAGTGCTTTAGGAATTATTGATGATTCGTGTGGGCGTTTTGACAATTAAAATTACTGTCTGTTTGTTTCACGAAACCTGCCCAAATTTTACGGCTATATAGACAATGCAAATACAATATTTTTTGATGATATGTTAAATGTTATCAAAATTTAAGAATGAGCCTTCTTTTTATTTCGTGAAATTTGGTTAAATATTGATTTTATTACGAAAAATTTATTTCACTATGGGAATTTAACATGGGGGAAAAAGAGGTAGAGGAGTTGTGGGAGGAGTCAAAAAACGAAAAATTTTGGAAATTGACTCCGAAACCTAGCTAGATAGCTTGGAAATGATCTAACTAAGAAAACAAAAGTTAAATGTTAAAAATCGGTCCATATTTCTGAAATTCTAAAAATATTGCCCATGTTAAATTCCCATAGACATCTTCACTAGTGAATATGTCTATGGGGATTTAACATGGGGAAATTGTTTTTTCGCAATAAAATCAATATTTGACGAAATTTCACAAAATAAAAAGAAGGTTCATTGTTAATTTTTCCTTTAATTTAATATTATCGAAACAAATATTGTTTTTGAATTGTTTATGTGGCCGTATAATTTGGGCAGCTTTCGTGAAACAGACAGTAGTTTGTATACGCCCTTTGAAAATAAAATAGTCTACGCTCGTTACCTCAACTCTCTTAACCCTTAGACCGCTACACACAACAATTGTCGCTTTTATATATTGCCTTATTTCTCAATAAAAACATGGTTTGACAGCACTTCAGAATCATTTCCAATGGAAATGATTTTAAAGTGCTGTCAACGCATGTTTTTATGATAAAAATCTAAAATAGAAAATAAACAGCAGACGACAAAAACATAAGATATCGGTGTAAGGATTAAGTCAAACTACTGTTAACGCAGTCAATTTATTGGTCCCAAGTTCACGTTTCCCAATAACACAAATTTCATTTACTTCATCAAAATCCGTTACATAAAATGGACACAATAAAATAATTCAGTAATTGTTGTTGTTGTTGTAACCACGTGATCATACACCTTGATAATACATATAATCAAACATTCCCAAATGTGTTGATCAACCCCTCGAGTCGTATATTTCCACATGAAACATCGTTTTATTGTGACATAATGAAGTGCCTGTGTGGGTTACTGGTCCTGCGTGTCTTGCTGTCATCTGTGACGCCACAAAGTCGGGGAGGCGGCCATCGAGAAGGCGTCATACGTGACGTCAGACGGGTAGCAGAAGAGGGGAACGAACCCATGCCGATGGTTTGTTTGTTTATTGGTGTTTACCGGCCTATTAACAGCTAAGGTCATGTAAGGCCGGGCAAACAGGTTCGATCCCATTTTAACCTGCTGCATTCGGGGGAAAATCCCAAAACCAGAACGGAATATTTACATCCAGCCCTGAAAGTAGAATAACCTGACCTGGTACCAGGTCCATATCATACCAAAGTCACTTGGCCCATTCCCCTAAAATAGGATTACGAATAATCGTAATACTCACATAAGGGGTATAACCAGATTCAGCTGTCGCATACAAAATGCCAAAGACGTATGTGAGGGCCAAACCAGTAGCCTATTTAACCGACATTGCAAAGTATACTTATCTAGCAAAGTATACTTTGAGGGAGTAATCATTTATTTTTCCTGAAATGCATAATTTCATATAGAACTAACAAATGCATATATTTCATGATTAAAAGTATGCAGAATTATTATACTGAATGTATTACGTTATCACAGCCAAATATTGTGATAATGTAATAAATTCAGTATAATAAAAATTAATAAATTAATCCTAAAATTGAAAATTTCTCCTAAAATTGAAAATTTCTCCCTCAAAGTATACTTTGTCTATAAAAGTATACTTTGCAATGTTGGTGAAATGGGTTACAGGTCTCCAGATGGCCAGATGAACCCCGATGGCTTGCCGATAGAGCGTGTCGTCAGAGCTGCTCACCGCCGCGACGAAATGACGCCATAACGATGGTTTCCATCGTTATGGCGTCATTTCGTCGCGGCGGTGAGCGAAATAAATACACAGTCTGCGCAAATGTTGTCAATAGTGTCAATTGTTTTATTTAAAAATACTTGAATAGTCTGCTGGAAATTAAACAGTATGATTGGCTGAACCTCAGACAATCAAATTGGTTGATTATGAATTCGCATTGCCAATAGATGTTGGGTAAGAGCAGCGCATGCGGTTATGCACAAAAGCAGTCTGATCTGAGTCTACACTGATTGCAATATCATTAATAAATGTGGAAATCTGAATCTGGCAAATAATGCAGTCCCGGATCAGATTGTGCAGATATGTAGGATTATCTGGATCAACAACTATAGTTTGTTTCACGAAAGCTGCCCAAATTGTACGGCTATATAGACAATTTAAAAACATTATTTGTTTTGATAGTATTAAATTAAAGGAAAATTTAAGAATGAGCCTTCTTTTTATTTCGTGAAATTTGGTCAAATAATG
This sequence comes from Conchocele bisecta, assembly GCA_029237695.1. Taxonomy (NCBI): domain Eukaryota; kingdom Metazoa; phylum Mollusca; class Bivalvia; order Lucinida; family Thyasiridae; genus Conchocele; species Conchocele bisecta. The sequence goes on from CM055280.1 coordinate 62,701,976, forward strand.
GTTTTATTATGAAAAATTTGATTTCTCTATGGGAATTTAACATGGGGGCAAAAGAGGTAAGCAGTGTGGGAGGAGTCAAAAAACGAAATATTTTTTTTGGAAATTGTCTCCGAAACCTGACTAGATAGCTTGGATATGATCTAACTAAGAAAACAAAAGTCAAATTTTAAAAATCGGTACAGTATTTCTAAAATTCAAAAAAATGTCCTCATGTTAAATCCCCATAGACATCTTCACTCCGTGAAGATGTCTATGGGGATTTAACATGGGGAAATTGTTTTTGCGCAATAAAATCAATATTTGACAAAATTTCACGAAATAAAAAGAAGGCTCATTCTTAAATTTTGCTTTAATTTCATATTATCGAAAAGAATACTGTATTTGCATTGCTTATATAGCTGTACAATTTGGGCAGGTTTCGTGAAACAGACAGTAGTCGAAATCACTCTATTGGTTCCTTGTAATAACAACTCATGGTACAAATCGCCCTTTTTTCAAGTTATAACGCCCTAAACTACACAATTTGGACCGGATTTCTATAAATAAATTCAACGGAGATAACTAGCTACGATCCCTCATTAAAGGTACATTCCCACTCAGTAGAGCACAAAATGTTCTTTATCAGAATTAAATAAGTGTATACATGTAATTGTGTCACTATTCCACCAGTTTGAAAACATACAAGTGGCAGCTATACAGGTATAATCATTTAGAAATATTTATTCTACTGATAGGAACGCGTTGGTATCAGGCTATTTTCATATGCAAATGAGGCATGGTATTTTCTAATGATTTACACTAATTAAATGCGTCATTTTAGACAGATTATAAAGTATGATCATTGCACATCAAACATAAATACAGAGAGTAAATAGTAATGTCCGTTAACATTTTAAGGAAACACGGTTATCGTCCTTGATATCAGTGTGGAAGTTACGTCTGATATAAAATGTATAATAATGCCAATCAATACGTGGTGTAATGGTGAATGAATGTTTGTTTTGCCAGAAAATGTCTCAGATGATGTCTCTGATATAAAGAACAGTTTGTGCCTACTGAGTGGCATGTACCTTTAAGTCACTTAATTATGGACAGCCAGCTACATTTTCGTCAGTTAACGTATACCAATTAACTCATTGGCGTCTACGAGTACAATACATTTTATTGAAAACGTCTGATTATTTATCCATAAAAATATATGTTGCTACCACTCATTTGAACCGTCTCGTCGAGACGAACAAATAAAGTAATTCGGATTTGTTTTTCACATTTCTCATATTACAGTACAAAACCGCGTGCGTTAATCTTGCGCAGATTATAAATGTTTCTGAACATCTACTGGCACTGCCGCAGTCAAGAAATTTGTAGCATAGCTCAGTATGTCAAGCTGTTTGATTTCAAGCACAAAAAATCACTGTGTATGAATATGTGCGGTGGCTGGTGTTATTGTTTTTGTATGTTAAAGCCATTTGTAGGTGTCGACGGGATAAATAGAATAGTAGGTTAGTGCCGTGAATGGAAAAAATATCTGGCGCGGCACGGAAACGGGATGTGCTCGGCATAGCCTCGCACATCCCGTTTCCTAAGCCTTGCCAGATATTTTTCCCATTCACGACACTAACCTACTATTCTCTATTTGTAGTACAGCTCAGTATATCAAGCTGCTTGATTTCAAGCACAATTTTCAAGTATTTTGGAATAAAGAAACAGAGAAATATTGGCAAGATTAGCGCAGGCTGTTGTGTAATACGTGGGTTCGGTGTGATTTGCGAGCCTGTGTTACCAGGGTCCGTCAAACGACACGGCTACCACTCACAATCAAAGAGTTTGAAGAAGAAATGGTGGCAAGTACATGTGCTGGTAGCAAACCCGGTTGATTAAAACCATCTTGGTCAAGGTGCATGATTACGTGGTTGTCGCCCACATCCAAAGTAAGTATTATTTTATATTTTCCTTAACATGCAACGGATTTCGATGAAATATGGCACAGCAAACGCGTCTTCATGAGCTGCATTTGATGGTCCATGGAGTTCGGCACAGACTTATGTCGTTTTTGCGAAGAATCGATTTCCGTGTCGGTAGACACGGAAATCGATTCTTCGCAACAACGACAGTTTGGGCGAAAATACAGAGACCACCAAATGCAGCTTAACAAGACGCGTTTGATGAGACCATATTTCATCAAAATTCGTTACGTAATAAGGACACTATACAATAATACGTACTTTGAATCGGATGGATTCTGGAAGTTTCAGTACTTGCTGTTGTTGTTAGCACCACGTGATCATACACCTTGTTGATAATTTCAACCAATGAGATTGTCCAATTTCCGGTCACACGACTGTGGACATATATGATATTTACCTGAATATCAGTATCGGACTCTTCTCGTTGCGCGAGACGAGTACGAGAGTGATATTGGAAATGTGATACTAGTATTCACTTCGAGGTGAATATCACATTTCGAATAACACTCCAGGACTCTTCTCGCGCAACGATACCAGTCCGAGACTGATATTCAGATATAGCAGCATGTGCGTCTCACTGATCACGCAACCAAATAGGGTTAACTGTATTGTAATATAAGGTTAACCGCATTGTAATTTTGAAATTTGCGGCGTATATCAGAAAATGATAGGTCGGAAAATCTGATTAATGGCTCCGCTAGCGCGTCGCCATTAAACAGATTTTCCGACCTATCATTTTCTGATATACGCCGCAAATTTCAAAATTACAATACATTTAACCTTATATTACAATACAGTTAACCCTATTTGGTTGCGTGATCAGTGAGACGCGCATGCTGCTATATCTGAATATCAGTCTCGGACTGGTCTCGTCGCCATTAAACAGATTTTCCGACCTATCATTTTCTGATATACGCCGCAAATTTCAAAATTACAATACATTTAACCTTATATTACAATACAGTTAACCCTATTTGGTTGCGTGATCAGTGAGACGCGCATGCTGCTATATCTGAATATCAGTCTCGGACTGGTCTCGTCGCCATTAAACAGATTTTCCGACCTATCATTTCTGATATACGCCGCAAATTTCAAAATTACAATACATTTAACCTTATATTACAATACAGTTAACCCTATTTGGTTGCGTGATCAGTGAGACGCGCATGCTGCTATATCTGAATATCAGTCTCGGATTGTTATATTCTTAACAGTGAGTTGTTCAAAACCTCTTTCAGCTAGAGAATTGTTAAATCATTAACATGCAGTTCCTCAAAACCTCTTTTAACTTATCGGAATGTTAAGTCGTTAACAATCAATATGCTGCCTCAAAACCTATTTTAACTTAACACAATGTTAAATACTTGGAGTTGCTCAAAACATCTGGTTTTTTAAAGCCTTAACATGGAGTTTCTCAAAACCACTTTTAGCTTATCGGAATGTTAAATCATTCATAATGCGTTGCTAAAACAACCTCAAAACATATTTTAACTTCACAGCATGTTAAATACTTGGAGTTGCTTAAAACCTCTTGTAGCTAACCGGCCTTTAAATCCTTAACATGGAGTTGCTGAAAACCCTTTTCGCTTAACTGACTGTCAAATAAACCGAACAGAGATTTTTAGCAACAGACCCTGGTTGCGAACTCGGTCGTCCCGTTAGTTTGGTTTCATATTATGTGGCTGTGATTGGAGAAGTTATGGCAATAATTGACCATCCAAGACACGCTAGAATCACATGTGGCTGCGACTGGAGAAATGGGGGACTTATGATATTTATGACCAGCGTAGCTCCTGGTCAAATAACACACTGATGTAGCCTGACAACAATCTATATAAGCAAGTTGCGTTTACGTAAGCGCTAATGTCGTTTACGACTATCAACACAGTATCCAGACCATCATCAGTAATATAGAGAATAGTAGGTCAGTGTCGTGAATGGGGAAAATATCTGGCAAGGCTCAGGAAACGGGATGGGCGAGGCACTGCCGAGCACATCCCGTTTCCGTGCCGCGCCAGATATGTTTTCCCATTCACGGCACTAACCTACTATTCTATTTATCCCGTCAACACCTACAAATGGCTGTAAAATGCAAAAATAGTATTGACTGGATATCAAAAATGTTTCACGGCACCGTGTTTCACGGTACATACGCACTGTGTTGACGGGATAATAAGTATTATTCGTTCGTTCAATACGAACATCCAAACACTAGTATCCAGCCGATCATGACTAGCATCGTCGGCGTGATCTTGTGTTCCAGGGCAACGCTGTTGGCTCCATTTCCTGCGATATTCGCCACGGTACTCGTCTCGCATCCAGGTACGAACCGGAAGCCCAATATTAATATACCGTACTTCATGACCTGGGCCGATTCGTCGTTGCACACGTGACCAATGTGTGTATCTATACACTCGTACAATGCCTTATGTGTCCTGGAACATAGTCTCGGACTGATGAATTGATCCGCATCACGTTAAAGGTCAGGGGCGGATCTAGAGGGGGTGTTCCGGGGTTGCACCCCCCCCCCACCCCCGTTCAGCCACTGAGTTTACATTTACATAGATCACAGTTTACCACCAGTTGGAGTTTGAATTTAAATGCCGTAAAAGGCAGGAACGTGCGTTTCTGGACATCTAGATTTCAAAATTTGTCCTTGGGGGGCATTCCCCTTGTCCGAGGGCATGCCCCCACCCCCACCCCCTCCCAGGACAAATTATATATCCGTGGAGCTCGTAAATAGGACAACCACCCGTTCCTCAAATGCTGGATCCGCCCCTGAAGGTACATGCCCACTCAGTAGGCGCACTATGTTCTTCATGATATGGATAGCAGTACAGTAAGACCGAAGAGATTTAAATGAACTAGTTACGAAATATCTCATGAATAAGTATATTGTTGATAGGCAGTTGTCTATTAATAGGGTTAATAGTATATATGGTAATGGTCGCAATAAGCTTAGAACATTTAAACTTTTAAATCAACGTGTATTGTGGAAAGATATTGTACAACTATATTATCGCCCTTACATAGGTCTGCACTTAGTAAATTTCGGTGTGTGTGTTATTTACTTACTCGCAACGCAAGTCCGCTTCTTCATCGTTATTTACTTACTCGCAACTCAACTCCGCTTCTTCATCGTTATTTACTTACTCGCAACTCAACTCCGCTTCTTCATCGTTATTTACTTACTCGCAACTCAACTCCGCTTCTTCATCGTTATTTACTTACTCGCAACTCAACTCCGCTTCTTCATCGTTATTTACTTACTCGCAACTCAACTCCGCTTCTTCATCGTTATTTACTTACTCGCAACTCAACTCCGCTTCTTCATCGTTATTTACTTACTCGCAACTCAAGCCTGCGTCTCCGGCGTTATTTACTTACTCGCAACTCAACTCCGCTTCTTCATCGTTATTTACTTACTCGCAACTCAAGCCTGCGTCTCCGGCGTTAGTTACTTACTCGCAACTCAACTCCGCTTCTTCATCGTTATTTACTTACTCGCAACTCAAGCCTGCGTCTCCGGCGTTAGTTACTTACTCGCAACTCAAGCCTGCGTCTCCGGCGTTAGTTACTTACTCGCAACTCAAGCCTGCGTCTCCGGCGTTAGTTACTTACTCGCAACTCAAGTCCGCTTCCTCCGGCGTTAGCATATACAGCTTATGGAGGAACAAGACTACTTCATTGTAATCAATTAGGGCCACATCAAGGCATGCAGTGATCTCAGGAGAAGCAACCGCGTCTATTGTGCATTGCACCAACACGCCTGTAGATAGATATAAACGGGAAATATTACATGAGTAATACATGAGTGCTGATGGATGAATCAGGGGCGGATCTAGAGGGGTGATGTTCCAGGGTTGCACCCCGCCCCCCCCCCCCCCCGCACTCACACCCCCCCCCCCCCCCCCCCCCCCCCCCCCCCCACCTCCCTCCTGTTCAGCCACGGAGTTTTTACATTGGTCACAGTTTACCACCAGTTGGAGTCTGCATTTAAATGCCGTAAAACACAGGAAAGTGCATTTCGAAGAGCTCGAAAATAGGACAACCTCCTAGTTGCGAACGGTAACTCTTGCAATTACTCCTGTACCGTCCGTAGCTAGCTCGGGGACGGAGGTACGGGAGTAGATTGCAAGAGTTACCTTCGCAACTAGACAACCCCCACCCCGTACCTGTGTCGAGTTTCTTATGAAATCAGTGAATGGGTTTAATATATGTCATATTCAATCAACTTATTGTTTGTCCTAGTTTCTCGACAAATGAACGAACAGCATCACGTCTCAATTAATCGGATATTGCATGTGAGCGTATGTCGGTCGCAGCACATATTTTGCGGGTTGAACTTTTTAAAAGACGGATCTTACGCCATAAAATAGTTCCAACAGCTTGACCGCCTTTTAAGTGTGATAACTATTTGTGTTTGCTTTTTTGTGCTAAATTGATGTTATAGAAAATGTTGCCGTAGTCTAAGGGTGCGACGATTAACCGCCATAGTCGGTTATTCGCGATTCGTAACTTATGGTTCGGTGCAAGAATACAATCTTCGGTTTCGATGTTTTGTTGTTGTTGCTGTGAAATTCCCGCGCTTATTTTTTTGCGAAACGCTTTCCAATCTATATTAATTTTTAGTCTATTTGTCATCCATAAACACATATTGCGAAGAAGTTCAGGACGTTCAGTCCTTTGATTTAGATGTATTGTGCATAACAGTCAAAGGTTCGTCGGCAGCAAAATGTGGAACAGACGGTATACGCCAGCGGGCAGTTGTGGTCAGCAAATCAACTACAGTGAAACGTCTCTAATAATATAAACCGGACTTAGATACGTTTCACTGTAAATCAAACATTTAATTAGTCTGAGCTGGGACGAGCCATAGTTGTGTGCTATGCGATCATGAACAGACATTATCACCTGAGATAAATGACCAAGAAACCCATCAAAATAATTATGATCACATATGTTTTCTTAGTGTCCGGTTTAGAGAGGTTCTACTGCGTATCACGTTATCACGTTACGTCGACGGCTGAAATATGCTTCAGTGGAACGTCTCTAAACCGGACACACATATCACTTCTGTATGCTTATTTAAGACACATCATGCGATTTCATTAAATACGTTTACAAAATTGACAATAATTTCCGTACTTTGCGTCCAATGTTGACAAAATCTTCAGAGTACATGCGGAATTATATTACGCATGTATTCTGAAAACTTTGTCAGCTTTTGACTTTATTTATGAAATATATTGTAAAAAATTTGTAAACGTATTTAATGAAATTACGCAGATGTCTGAAGGTTCAAAATCGCATGGCGTGTCTCAATTGTTTTCTTTGCCATATATCTTGAATGATCACGTCTGTTCCTGATTACAAAACACGTATTTATGTCTTGGAGTGCTCATGCACCTGGATTAAAGTGGAATATCTCTCAACTGGACACCCTGTGTTTAGTTTTGGTCCGGTTTAGAGAGGTTCCATTGTATATCCATGTGTCTGCACTACGCGCCGGCTCAAAATGTTTCACGTCGAAATAGGCTCTGGATTCCTGACGAATTCCGATTCAGATACATGTACATGCAGTAGATATTGCATATGCCCATTTTCGTCTAGTAATTTGCGTAGAGCTGAGTGGCATCTGGTCAGAAAACCGGTGCATTTTCCACGTGAAACATTTTACGCCGGCACGGAGTGCAGACCCAGTGATATCAATACTTACGAGATTCCAGTGGGAACGTGCGGTCACAAAATCAGCTATCACGTTATTACGTTATAATAACCGCATACGTTAAGGACCCGTGGGGCCCCTGATCATCCAATGATTCTTGTATAATTGCTTCATAAATGTGATGGGATATATGCATAACATACACGTGAACATTCTCTTCTTACTATATTCCACACAGTGAATGGAGTTGCCATGTCGGCCATCTTAGTGTGTACAAGCCATAGCCCAGTTTTACCTCTTATTGCGTTTGACACATACCACTAATAGTATGACAGACACATGAATAAAATGTAATGCAACATGATGGGGAGACATCAGACTACAGCGTGCTATGCTTTGTTTTCATCAAATTTATATACAAAGTCTGATATCTGAATGGTTTGTTGACTCTTTGTTAAACTGTTTGATAATTCAGTAAAGACTGTGTAACAGTAAGAACAATACACAGTGTTGTAGATATATACCTGTATTACCATACCTACTGTATCGAATACAGTGGCTTGTAAGCAGTTATCTGAGTGTATTGTCACTACTGTCTACTTGTCTAGTATGCGAGTAAATACGGCTTTTACCTGTGGCAGATATGCTTCTCATAATAGACAGTGCACCAGTTTGACATTTTACACATGGAAAAAGTTTCCATTGTATATTTTGTGAGTGATGGTAGAAAAGCTCAGATATCTAGCGTTTTGTGTAGTCTGCTGAAATAATATGTATAGGACGGTGTCGTCCTCTATATCTGTGATGTATTGCACCAACTTTTATTATATTTGCTGCCATACTATTTGCTGTACTTGTCAAACGCTCCAATTGGTGAAACCGTCCGATAGCATCGGGTCGATATGACGATATTAAGATATCACGATGCTACGATGACGATAGTACGATATGACGACGATACGATGACGATAGTATTTGACGATAGTACGATACGACGATGACGATACTACGATATAATATCGTATTATCAACATCGTGATATCGTGTTATCGTTATCATGCTATCGCACTATCGCCATCGTGGCATTTGTAGTATCGTCATCGTAGTGTCGTGATATCGACCCGATAGCGACATTACGATGGCCTAAACGGAACACCGTAGAAATCAATACTTACCAGGCGTTAGCGGGCATGTTTTGTTCACAAAATCGAGCATAACCAGATCGCCGTCATGACGGTGGATGGGCATGTTCAACTCCATGCGCCGGGCATACAGAAGTGACTCGGCTGGGCAGTGGACCATTATTTCGGACAAACACCTTTCACTGTAGTAAAAACGTCGGAAAGCAGTAAATAAGTTACACCAAAACAAGCGTCTGTGTTAATCTTGCCAAGATGTAAAAGTTTCTGACGA